>JARQSV010000370.1:145559-177806 GCA_030142285.1 Calameuta idolon
TTCTTGAAACGATACATTTTTTGTTAACTGACAATGATGATTGGAATCACTTTCCACTGGATTCAAAGTATCTTTTGCTACTTTATGTTCCCCTGAATTTCTTTCCCTTATGTCAGGATTCATTTGTTCCTCAGCAACTACAGGATTCTTTTCCATCTCTCGCTTCTTCACTAAGTCTATATTGATATTCCTGCCTTCCTCAAGATCCTGATGTTCAATAGAAGTGGATGAAAAGTCGCCCACGGTATTCTGTTCTATTAAAAGTTCCTCATTCTTCTGCCCTGTCCAGCCTTTATCTAAAACTTTAATATAATCCACAGAAATGTCTTTAGGACGCGTATACTTTGGTGATTTTATTCTGAACAACGGTGTAAGGGACTCGCTCCTTGGTCTGTTCTCTACCCTGATCAACATTGACGTCCTAACTAGGTTCTCGACTCTTGAAATAGACCTTCGTACGTCCTTGTCCTTCCTGGGTCGATTCAAAGAACCGCGACGAGGCGTTAACTCGAGCAAATCCACTCTTTGTTTACTCGTGCGTAATCGAGGAATGTTATCGTCACTGTCCAAACTCGAAGAATCCGGTGACATCTCATTAGAGCATTTACGATCCCAGTCAGTTACTTTTGATGTCGACTGAGCGTTGCTGATCTTCAATCCCGGCGACCTGACACGCTGTGCATTATTTAACCTACGACTGCGTATTCTTTCTTCAATCTTACTGCAAGGTCTACGCCGTCGCTCGGCTTCCTGTCGGCTTTCCACAGCTTTGCGTAATGAAACTCGTCTCATATTTACGAAAATGCCTGCCCATCAAGAATCCACGTTTAGCTCAAAATTTCCAGACGACGCATATACGCACGTCAAAGATACGATAAGAATGACTAGATAAATAAACACTGAAGAAACGAATGACTGTCGAGAGCTTTCGATTTCTTTGACGTTCATGAAATTAACGATTGCTCTGTGCGTCGATGCATTCACTCAAAAAAAGCATAAATGAGATACAGTGCACAATTGACGAATAGACCGTCTTTTTCACAGATAAACATAACCTTAAAATTTAATCAATCAACATACGCACAAGCTGAATACATATCAGGGATTAACAGTTGTGACTCTTCAAAGGATGAATGTATTATCTGTCGTATGTTTCCTTTTAAAAGATAAAGTCACAAGGAGATGGAAGAAACACTTATTGTACAAGACAATGGTAATTAATGAAATATGTATATCATTGAAAATTTGTATCGTTAAAACAAAATTATTATTGGCCTATTATTCTCTTTTTTTTTGTAAAACGTCAACCCAATCTTAGAGTATCAGACCAGACACACTTCTGATAATCTTTTTGTATAAATCATATCTCGAAGTGAACACGTCCACTGTCTTTTGTGGAAACAGTGCCTTGCTGTAATTACTCGTTTCCGCAAGGTAACGCGACCTTCTTGGAAACATTATATCCATGCAGGATAAGGTGTAGGTCGCACGAAGAATAACATGCGATATCCTTATACGTCTGGCTAAACCGTCAAAAACGATTACGGAGCGTAAAAATGAAGCGTAACGGGAAACGCTTTATACAGTGAGCACTTCGCTATCAATCAAACACAAAATAACCGCTATATGGAAATTTAAGTTCATAAACGATTTTACCTAACGTATAGAATGATTCAGTTCGATTAGCATAACTAGGACATCTTGAATTTTCAATGATTCCTAAACACTTGACCACAGTATTTCACAATTTTTAACACTTGTGTCTCTTCGCAGCTGTTGGAAAGCATAACAGGCCGTTTTAACAAAATTTTTCACGTGCCAACGTTCCGCTATGTAAATTGCGTCATTACACAGAAACGAGCGTTCCTAGTGTCAATATAAAGGTGCATACCCACCGTGATACATTGGTACCACGTTAATCCACATTTTACAAGAAATGCTCGTAAATGTATCACCACATCCTGACAATGTATCCAAAGTCATTCGTTTCGATAAATACTTGACCAAAATGTTCTTAATTTACGGTAACATGACTTGATTGGTGTGTCGTAAGTATATAGACTTTTAAAGTGCAGATTGTTATCAAATAAGAGTTCGCTGACCGGCGAGATAGAGTCTCGGTATAGAAAGAGAACGAAGGGATAATACGAGAGAGGTAAGGAATGAGAAAACGAAGTGGGAAGATGTTAGAGGAGGGAACGAATGAACGAACAGACCGTGACCGTGACCGTGACCGTGACCGAGTTGCATTAGTACTGCGATGTGCACACAGTTCGACCCGAATACCCATTTTATCGGTAACGACATATGGTATGCCTAGCGAACTTGTGTTAAAAGTGGACATTTTTAACAGGCCTGGCATCCGTCATTATATCCGTGAGGATGATGAAATTATTCGGTGAAAGAGTGCGCCGGGATGCGGATCTCTCGAGATACCTAATTAAGGAAGTAATAGTAGAAAATTTTATATTGAATGGAGTAACTGTATTCACGGTTACAATAGCGTGGCAGAGTCACAAACGAGTATACATATACGTCAAGTACACTTCGGTCCAGTGTTTTCCTTACTTGCATAGCGTATTATGCAAATCGAAGGTACCTTCTACACGTACACGTTAGCTTGTATGGAATTTTATAGATCTTTTTTTAACCATACTTAAAGTCCTTCCATTTCTATTCGCGCATGCGCTCGTTAATGCTTGTCATTAATGTACAGTGTTAATTTATATATCTTGTAATTCGTAGATTGTAGTATTATACGTTCTTTATGTTGTGTGTAAGTGAACTGGATTGAATTGTGGATTAAAGAAACTCATTGGAAGCCTTGAGCAGTGCAATGGATGTGATTGGTAATTATTGTGTGATGATGATTAATAATACTAGGCATATTGTTAGCAGTAGCGATTGCACACGCGAAACGTTTCAATCTCGCGTATCTTCTTTACACTCTCCCCCTCCCCCCCTCTCTTGATAGATTTGTTAGGTAAATATTGCTGGATCGCATGGAAAGTCAAGCGATTTACATCTGTAAAGTTTGATCTATGCATCTATGAAAATTTTCATTTTAAAAACGTACGAAACTGTAAAATTCAGTTAATCTTTCGACCTTTAATACTTTCCGCTTCCAAATATTGGACTTTGTGTTCTTTAAGTTGGTAATTATTTGGTATTCGTCTACGTGCATAATGGTAGCCACGCCGCTTATAATCGTAATTTTTAGTCGAAAATTCGCGTATCTATTTACCAATGTATAGATCATACTTGGAGTGCAACATCCTGATTACGAAGCAGGGTGTGAATACTAAATAAATACCACTGTATCTTAGTACTTAGTTAATAGTTAATTCTTATGGCATCACCACCATAGCTAAAGAGCAATAAAAATTCATCGAAATAGGTTTGGCATTCTTCATCCTTATGTATAATTGCGTAAGATTAAGGCTAGGATTTTGGTCGTTATCATTCACGCGGAGACAACGAGCAAGTCTATTCTTTCCAGTCCTTCTTGATGTCAAATGACCACTCCCACTTGAGGTGTTCGTGTTTATCGTCGTCGGTGAACAGGGAACTGACACTGTAAGATCCTCTGGCCATCACTCCTGCAGGTGCATCTTCAGCTGGGGTCGTGTAGGATTGGATTTCCGTTTTTGGAGGATAAGAGCCTACCATATGTGTCATTTTGTCCACTGAAATGGAAAATAAGCTTTCTAAGAATACGAAGCCATGGACTGCTTTCCAAATTTGGATGCAAACTTTCTACAAGGGCAGGATAACATGTGTCAAGTACTAATTCATTACCTGTAACGCCTTTAATAGATCCACATGAGAGTGCATTAGAAACGGGAATAATGGGAATACATGAGTTATGACCAAATAAGGTAAATTAACTAGAGGCATCAGCTTACCAGGCACACCAAGGCGATAGGTCTTTTGGACATACTTAAGACCATGCACGATCTCACGCTGAACAATGAAGTCAATTCGGATTTTGTAGCTGACACCTTCCTTAATAATGAAGGTTTGTTTCTTTAGCTGTGTAAGATCTCCTGTTAAATCTAGTTCCATATCAGGTCGATCGGTCACACAAAGAGCCAATTTTTTCACTATCACCTTCCTGGGATCAGAAGGATCTGCCAAAAATCATTAATATCTCATTGTTATAAAAATCCTCCCAGAAGAAAACTAGATTTATGAAAATAGTCTTACCAATAATTACACCCCCAGCTTTTGCCTCTCCTAGCAATGTCTCTTTGTATTTCCTTAGACTCTCATCTTCTTTATCTGCTTCAAGTATCTGTTCGATTGTCTTCTCTGGAGGAGGCTTATAGTTTGACTCAACCTCTAATTCTTCCTCAGGAGTATCTACATGATCAACTGCTGGATCCGCCATTACAACTGTCGAATACATATAATCCTTCTAGTGAACCATAATTTTGGTTTACACAGAAACAAAAATAAATCATACGCATTCCAGAGACATATGTATGTATTAAGGCAGGCCATTTCTTCTGCTTATTTCATGTACACGTTTTAAAAGATTTATGTAAGTACTGCAGTGATCACATAACAAATATTCTCAAAAAGATATTTTAACAATTAATCATTAATCAGGCTTCTGACAGACACTTCATGTAGACCCCCTGGAGCCTGTAGTTCAAGCAAGCTAGTACAATACTGTACGTTATTTGCAGTACAATAGAATGCGGAAGAACAAGCACATAGAATAGAAGTGACAGAAACAAAGAAACATAAAACAACAAACAAATAAAGAACATAAACTAGTTCAGACACTTTTACTCGACGGATAACCGCGAATCTAGTAGCGACAGGCATAGTATCTCGACGGGTTAAAATCGAGAGACTATAACTCAAATAGATGCTCACCGTTCGTATGACAATCCGGACTGAAGTAAACTAACGCGACAGATTATAAATGCCTGAAAATATGAAGAATTATCAGCGAAATCGATCGCACTTCCCTATCTCTCTACCTCTTCTCGTCGGCTTTGCCAAACGGAAGACACGTACAATATGGCGCCTACAGAAGGGCGGACTACTTCCTGTGAGCAACACAATTCATTCTTTCCATTAAATTGTAATATTTTTTATTGGTATGTAAATAGTTTAATTATGCCTCAGTTAGCAATCAATCTTACGAATAGTGGGTATTGGAATCATGAAAAATATGTTTAATCCAAAATATACTGGTCAGAGACAGCCATTTTTTCGATCGATGAAATTTTCGACTTCCTACCCCTACTCTGTACTCTAGATTCAAATCTGTCGACAGATCTTTATTTAGAAACCACATCCAATACTGATTTCCTTATCGCAATCTTCTTAGTTAAAAATTTATCAACAAAATTTTTTTTTTAATATTTACGTTATAAAGACAAATTTAGATAACCATTTATTATCTGATAATGGAATTAAGCCTATCTGTTGCGAAGCAGTAACAGCTGTGTTTCTAGATATTTTTACTTTGTTATTGAAAACGACAGGCAAATCATACACAGGATGTGTTCATGTAAAAAGACAATAATTTACATCTCCATTAGCAAAGCTTGCGTATATCCCACCAGTCTTTCTAGACCCGCCTGATTTCGGAAATTTGGTCGACACTTTTCCACCTTTTTAAGTAACAGTTCCGGATGAACTTTCGCCAGCTGTATCAGGGCATCTAAAAAAGAATCAAGAAAGTCAAATACGTCTCCGTTTTCAACATTGAGGGATAATTATATACTAGCTTGAACTTTCACCTACTTAGAATTAATTCTTGAAAACTTGAATCAGGATCGTCCAGGTGTACAATTGCTGTTGTATAGAGAGCATCAACGTGACTCTTACTAAATACTAAATCATAATCTTTTGGTATTGTACTCCATACTACTGCGAGAGCTTTTACTGCTGCACAACGTACTTCGTCACAACCGTCATCAAGACGTTTTAGTATTACAGGATATGTTTGATGAATATGTTCCTCAGTTACACAAAGCAGATTATTTCCTATATGCATAACGAGGCAGATGGCTTGGAGAGAATAAAGCCTTGTTTTCTTAGCATTGTCATCGACAAGAGAGACAAGAATAGGTATTATTTTTTCAAACAATAATGAAAAGTGTTCCTTGGTTGAAAATAAACCAATGTTAGGCTCTCTTGATATGAAATTATTCTCTTCCTTGATTATGTTACTATTAGAATCAGTACTGTCTAATAATGCACAGAGACAACAAACAGCAGATGTGCGAATTGCTTCGGCAGTTCTACCAGCTGACCAAATTAATCCAGGAATTATGGTTTTCTCTAAAATCAAATTGGTAAACTCTGTCAAGTTTTCTCTAGAACCCAAAGTTTCGTTCTTGCGTAAAAGATAATCAGTCAGTGAAATAAACTGTTTTAATCTCAGCTCAGGATCGGCATCGTTATTCATAGTCTCAGTTAGTATAGGAATAACGAGATTCATATGGTGTGCAATAGCAGAGCCTGCTCGTATAAGACAAGAGCGAAAAATTTGGTAATTTGCAGTATGAATGGTCCAGGAGTCACATCCGTTCTGTATGGCCACTAAAACAGATCTTATGCGATATACATAGAGTTCATCCAAGCTGCATAGATCCTCTATTTGCTTAAGTACGTTTAAAGACTCTTCAGCATCTTTTAGAATCCTTTCTTCAACTGTCATTGACAATACCGTAAAAATAGTAGTAAATAACTCTTGAGAAATTTTCAAGCAATCCTGAAACATTATTCACATTAATCTTTGACCTATTGGAAAATAATTGTTTTTACAAACTCCATAATCTACCTCTTTGCAAACAGTAAGAAGAGCTTTGCAGCACTCAAGTATCTGTTGCTGGTATCTTGCTTTTTTACTTTGACAAATATGTGCCTGCTCCAAGAAATTACCAATCTTCTCTAACTGCATTGTAAGAAGTTGTCGCGGACTGCCTCGTAAGATCCCAGCAAAAACTGTAAGATGTCCAGCTGTGAGTGATTCTTCCAGTGTTGGTAAGACAAGATGTGTAAAGATATCTGGTGGTACAAAGTATCCCATGTATTCTGCAGCACGTTCCACGTTTTCGACAACGCCCTTATTTTCATCGTTACAGGCTCTGATAAAAAGATTCCATTTTGTCATATTATACTCGACAGATACATAATATTTATATTTATTAATGGGATTGAGCTCACCGATACATTGCTGGTAGTAACTTTTCTATATGCTGCGTAACATCCTGCTCTACATTTAGTACAAGTACACAGAGTAATTGAGCAGATCGAATTCTAATATCGACCAACCAATCACCAAGTTCAGAATTAATCCCGTTGACAAGTTTACATAAATTTTGTTGAGCTATAACACGGCACCCTAAGTTGGGTCTAGATACTGCAAATAATTTAATGCTTGAAGTTAATTTAAAGTTATATTACAAATATTTATGTATTCTGTATACCATTTGCAGGATAATGCTCGGGAGCATCTATTAGAAAATCCATTTTATCTTTAAACTTTTGGTCAGACTCATTTTCTTCCATATATTTTTTACCAACTGCATCCCATAATTGAGTAGCTTTGTTTCTTACGCCTTCAATTTCATCATGTAATCCAGTCATTAACAATGGAATTAGTTTGTGCCACCAGCTGTATCTGTCTTTTAACTCTAGCAGCCAATGTCCTGCTACTTCCACCACAGCTAATAGGAGAATAAGTCATATAGCACAATGAAGGAGGTATAATCAAAATGTTCATTTTTTTCATTGAATACCATAATTATCTACAGGATTCTAATAAACAAAACTTACCCTCTCTAACAACTCCACTTTGATCAAAAAGTCTTGCTGCCATAGGTGTTGCAACTTCCTCAATAGATTTGTTATTTCCATATTGTAAGACATCTCCTATTGTCTTTATAGATGCAACACGGACCTTGTAATGTTGATGAGTAAAGTTACTCAAAATAGGTTTAACCAGAATATCAGAATGAGAATAAAAATGGTTAGGTATAGACTTTGCTAACAGAGATATGCATTCACAACTTTCTTTCTTTACATTTGGGTAATTGTCTGCCACAGTTTTCGCCAGAATTCCCAATACATCTTCCAAATATATTGGAAGATGTTCCTTATACTTTAAGATAATCAATTTCAACAGCAAAACACAATTCAATCTGACTTCCTCAGAGGTTTCGATGAGTTCCTGGGATGCCAAACGTCTCGCCAGAATAGGAATAATGTATACAATATTCTTCTCAGAGACTGGTAGGCATTCAAAGAATTTTTTTAGAATTTCAATTGATAAGTCACGACATGCTTCTGCTTGATCATTCAAAATTCGTACAATATGTTTGTGAATGTCTTCCCATATTTTTTCGAGATTCTTAGTCTCCAATGAATTCTGAGCGTCGGAGACGAAATTCAAAATTTCTTCAAGACCCTCTTTCCTTCTTTTTTTATCCCCAGCTTGCAGAGACACACATATTTTATTAAATCGAAGATCCTCTATTAAAGACATCGTTGTATATTCTTTGTAAAACTTTTCCAATATCTACAACTACTAGACTACACGCATTTACGTTTCTGAAATCCTCAGTAAGGTTACTCGTTCTATTTGTTATATGCCATTTGTCAACAACCCATTTGGTGTCATGGAAACGGTATCGATCACTACTGATCAATCACTACCTGCATTGCATGTATTAGAAAAATTTGTTTGATTGGATCTATTTTAATATAAAATATTCGTACGAATAATTTGATCGCTAACATTTATTACAAGTATATGTCTATCCCACTTTTTAAACATTGTTTTAAAAATACGTCACTAGAAATATATTTATTTATGCTCGCGTGCTCCTAATACACGCAGCCATAAACTTTACAAGACCTGAACTAGCATTACATCATTGGTAAGTGTAATATTGGTAATTTAACATCTTACGTCATTACTGACTTTGTATATTAACCTTGTCAACAGTTAGTTTCCCAATGACACCAGCCTAATTTTGTATGTATTTGACTATGGATACTATATGTAGAGTAAAGGTAGTAAATGAGAAATCTACAATACTGAATTATACATAAAATAATAATGTACTGTTAAATGACTCCCATTGGTATTGGAAAGTGCCACGGAGAAACTACTCCTCAACAAAGCAAATAATAATCGTACTCAAGGTAAAAGCATTATCAGTTTCGATGTTATCCATCGTCCGAAAAATATAAAAATAGCATAGAAAACTAAGGAATAGATATGTGTTCCTGACGTAACACCCGACATGAAACCGATTTCATATTTTTTTCCTCAATCATTTGTTCCATTGGCCTTCGTCCAAGCATGACGATTCGCACAGAGCGATAAAGGTAGTTCCCATTTTCCTTTCTTATTTTAGTGTACTTTAATTCTTATAGTCTACTAGCAAGTTTACCAAGGATTAGATCAATATGGAGCAATAATACTTAGTCTTCCAGGGTAACATTCTTAAATAGGTAAGACATGGACTCCTTGTTGTGAATGCGTCGAATTGCCTCAGCCAGCAGAACACTGATGTCGACTGTTTTTATTTTGTGACACTGCATTTTCTGCAGATCATGGGGGATCGTGTTTGTCACGACAACCTGGTGAAGACTAGTTTGTAAGAGGATATAGATCAATTGACTTAAGTAATGTTCTAGAAAGAAATCATTCATACCTCATCGATAGCAGATTCCTCAATGACTCTAGGTGCATCAGAGCTCAGTAATCCATGCGTAGCCAAAACATAAATTTTGTATGCTCCTCTCTCCTTCAACACTTCAGCTGCAGCAGCAAATGATTGTACATCGTCCACCATGTCATCCTAAAAACAATCTATGGGAAACAAGCACAGACTTTGTAGCTTAATAAGAAACCAATGGAATTATCTTACCACCATAATAGCTATGCGTCCTCCAACATCACCAACAACATTTATAGGAGGCTTTTCTTTGGCTGGATGTACAGGTACACCTACACCAACTTCCATGGTACGAGATGGCAAAAGTGCAGGCGGGGAATAACGGCCATCATTCATATCTGATTCAGATTCACGTTGTTCTCCATGAATGACAGCGATACCTAAACGTAATCGTTCAGCATAACTGGTTGCTTTCTTTGCACTACCAGGATTCCTGGCTACAATGACTGAGTTCCGATAATCAGGAATCTACAATGTAAAACTTGAATTATAAGAATTCTAATGAAATATTATTTTCTACTTACGCATTCTTGAATGTACTGCAACAAGAAAGGGCTAGCCCTTAGATTATCTACTGGACAGTCGAAGAAACCTTGTATCTCTTTTTGATGTAGATCCATAGTAATGACATGGGTTAACCCACTTTTGCACATCATTTTAGCAAGAAGCTTTGAGACAATGCATCCACGTTTACGCATTTTACATTGCTTGGAGTATGGTAAGTAAGGAATTACACCAACAATGCTCTTAGCAGAAGAAGTCTTGCAAGCGTAAGCCATAATCAGCAATTCCATTATATTATTATTCACATCTTTAGTTCCAGTTTGAATAATATATATATCCTTGCCACGGACAGAGTCTCCGATCTCTACCATCGTTTCTCGGTTGGTCTTGTGATAAACGGCACAACCACCATTCTTTACCCCCAAGCGGCTAAAGAATAATTACAAAAAAAGAAAACAATAACAGCGTATCCAGTACATAGATTTTACAAAATCGTAATTAAAACGTACTTGGCTATCAGTGTTGCAAGTTCAGGATGGGAATTGCCCGCAATTATCACGACATCCGATGTCACTGGTCTCTCCATACTAGAATCTCTTCTAACGCTTGGTATCTAACACAAAAAAATACTTTTATATTTACCATTCAAACGATTCCAAATTCGCAAGTATGGAATCACAATATTATGCAAAAGCACGTTACACGTACCCTATAAGATTTCGTATTATGCTGAGATAGCCCGGTCGATTGTGTTAATACACGTATGAAATTATTCTTCAAAATGCTATGTCTCCGACCTTTAAACTTCTTCCTCTTGTCCTTTTAATTGGATTTGTATTCTCTGTGGTTCTCTCAGAACACAAATCCTGATATTTCGTTTTATTTACCCACTATACACACATAAGCAGCTGTCCGATTCCCAGTCTTGCCACAACTTTATTACACACTGGCTAAAGTCCCCATACTATTTTATACGATTGGTAAATGACATTAGTAACAGCAGAGATTAGTAATCTCGCATTCAGAATGACATAAGGAATGAAATAAAGGAAATGTCAACAAAATTTGACACTTATAAGATTATTCGAGCTTGTACGTACAGCTGATTTTATTTATAATTATTAAGTTTAGTATCTGTTGTAATATTATATTGTATATGTTACCAGGTAAAGTTCGTGATTGTTAGCTGATTGTCTAAAGGGGAGTATCACCACAGAGTGATTGGAGCAATAAATATGCAGGCAGGACAAATTGACACTTCCGAACGTAGATTCGAAATAGAATGTAAATTAGAAGCTGAGATAGCAGGACTGATAGCTTTGAAAGATGCAGAAGAACACAGCAGAAAGTTGACAAGTGGTATGGTTGCTATACTTTCTTCTTTAGAGCAACGACTTGCTACTCTTCGCAGAACTATTCTTCCTGTTTATAACGAAACTGGAAACCTGCAATGTCAACAACATGGTACTGATCTAATTATTAGTATACTATACGTTCAATGGCTACATTAGAATCTATTGTATCTTTATGTACAGATATTGAAAAAACCCTGACAATACTGGATCATGCCATTGGATATTATGGAGTATGCCAAGAAGTAGAATCTGCTGTTCGTGGTGGACCTAGTGGTGCAGGAGGTTTCGATGCATTTTTAGAAGCCATGAATCGACTCCACAATGCTCAGCGTTATTTTCAAAAAAATAATCCAAGCTCAGTAGAATTAGAAAATGTCTCTACTCTGTTTGGCATTGGTTTAAAAGCACTTTATGCCGAGTTCCATGACATTCTAGCCAGACAGAGCAAGCCTGTTCTGCCAATAGTTTTATTAGATTTAATTGGTTCCGATGAGGATACCAGTGGAGAGGATGCTCCACAGTCTCTCTGTCAACTTCCTGAAAGTACTCTGAGTGACTTGGTTAAAATTGCTGAATGGTTGGAAGAAAGAGGTCACAATAAACACACGAGTATTTATGCATCAGTACGTAGCTCCATAGTACTACGATCCTTGCAGTTACTGAAAGAACATCAGAGAAGTGCTAGTGGAGGTAGCACTCATGCTGGAAGCCCAATGCCGGTGAGGATACTGTATCCAAGAAGTCTTCTTATTCAAAAATTGCCTAACTTTACGCATTTACTTATAGAGAGCAAAGTTTGCAAATCGCCACTCAATAGGAACTCAGGAGACAGCAGGTCGCAAAGCGTCTCGACGCCTCCAACATGTTTTGGAGAAAAAAGCTAGTCAAATGCTTATGAGAGCTTCGCAAACAACTGGTCTAGGTCTATCCTTTCCCTCGTCAAGGAAACCTGCACCACTTCCATCAGGACACGCAACCGAGGATGCTGCACCTGACGAGCAAGAAATGGAAAATTATCTTCTGCTGACAGCAGGACTTCACAAACTTATGCAAGCTGAGCGTTCACTGGTAGCTCGAGTCTTACCAGTGCACGTGCAGCCTCAGATACTCGCGGCAACGGTGCGGGATGCTATGGACCTGATGGCTCACGACGGCGAAAGCATTGCAACGCGTGCTAAACGTTGCATCACCAGACGTGACTTCTCAGCCGTCCTAGTAGTTTTTCCTATACTAAAACATCTTGGAGAATTAAAACCAGATTTAGAGAGGACAGTTGAAGGCTGTGATTACACTTTGAGGTCAAAATTCGCATCTGTTCTGAGTACATTAAACGCTACGGTACATGTTTACAATACATTTACTCATACATGTATAATCTTTGTCATATCTGTCTGCTGGTTTAACGACCTAACTTCTTATCACGGTGTAATTCTTTTCATTTGTTCAGGGTGCAAAAGCGTTGGAAGACTTTGCTGAAAACGTGCGCAATGATTCAGGGTCAGCCTTACCTAAGGATGGTACCGTCGGTGAAGGCACCAGCAATGTCTTAGTGTTTCTTGAACAATTGGCTGAATATGCAGATACAGCTGGCGGAGTGCTTCGCCGTAACACCGATGCAGATACGACTGTTTCCTCTGCTCCTCGGCAGCCAGAAAATGCACAGAGAGTATTACTCGGTGTTTATATCAGTATGTAATATTTTAATCTCACACTTTCAGTTTCTGCGATAAGAATCTTCAGAAGTATTGCTATATATACTATAATATTACAGAGAAAGTATTGGCCCAATTAAACCTGGCTTTGGTGAACAGAAGTGACGCATCTTACTCAGACATGGCTCTACGCGCTTTATTCCGTTTGAACAATCACAATTACGTAGTGAATGCACTACGTCGCAGTTCTCTCATGGAGCTATTATTGCTCACTGAGCCCAATGCAGAGCAGACCTACAGAGATCTTTTGCTGCAAGATAAGACAAATTATGTGTCAGCAACCTTTGCCAAGGCACGATCTTACTTGGAGCAGTCGGCGGATGAACCTGGTGAATAATTATGATTGATATGTTTCAATTGTGCAGGAACGAAAGTAACATACGAAATCTTTTCAGAACTCGCTTCCAAAATGTTGAAAGAACGTTTCGCTGGATTTACGCGAGAGCTTGAAGAAGCTGCTAAATGTCAGCGCTCATACTCTGTGCCGGATCCTCGACTACGTGAAGAACTAAGAAGCGAGCTGGAGCACGCTTTAGTTCCATTGTACACGTCATTTTATAACAAATATCGTAACGCCTCGTTCTCAAAGAACCCCAGAAAGTATATTAAATATTCGCCGGATCAAGTTTCTGCTCTGATCGGTACGTTCTTCGATACCGCTGCTTAAGATAGAAGCGAGTAAGAATTTCAAGTGATTAAATTGAAATATATATTTGAGAGGATGAATAACAGCGAATTAGTAAACACCCATTTAATAAAGCAAATTTAGTTACAATATTTATGCTTCCTTTCTTCATTCTGACCGAAGCCTTATTCCGCCATGCATACTGCACGGTTCCGACCTGTGGTGGCAATTACGTCAGACACCCCCAGTCCGGTCTCGTTTTATATATATTTATATATATATATAAAAAACAAGTAACGTTCGCTTTAGATTCGATTAGTAGCTTATACGTGTAGGTGATAGTAATAGGAATAAGTTTGAACTCCAGCAATTATTTACAATTATTTGCTATGGTTCTGCTGTCTCTCTCCCTCTCTCGCATGTATCCCCAGACAGTCATTCACATACGTAACAGGCACAAAGGCATACATGATTTCTCTCTTTCTCCCTCTCTCTCTCTCTTTCACTCTCACTCTCTCGTTAACAATTATTCTCTCATGCATACACATTCATTTTCATAGATCCACTCTCTCTCGATCTCTCCCATGCGAGGATGCCGAGGTCCTCCCCCAGGTACATAAATTGTCAATCTGTCCCGTTGAGGAACCTGCTTCTCATTTTCTTTATCCTTCATCGAGCACTGCTATTAAATGGGATTCAATCAGTTCTCGCGGATACGTACGTGTCGCGTGCTGTGCGTACAAATGACAGTTCCTACTCGACTGAAAGCAACGGTACGTTGTGTAAGATCCATAACCAGAGCCAAGGGTAACGGGGAGAAGACTCGGCATTAATTGTATGTCGCTGATGGCGACACATTATTGGAATTACATACACCTAAAACTTAGACAGTCATCTATCTTAAAGCATGGTATGTATATAGTAATATTTTTTGTTGTCGTTCATATATACTCGTTAATAATAATATTATTAATATACTCTAGTATACTGTACACAATCGGTTCATTTTGGCTTCTCTCGCACCCCGCTCGCCTCGTTTACCCAGTTCCAAGTTCATCGTCGACCTTCCTACCTTTTGCACTCGTGCTCGTCCACAGAAATACTCCAAGACACGGTGGTAGCCTCTTAATTAACTTCATCCTTAAGATCTTCTTGGTTTACTGATTTTCTTCTCTTTTTTTTTGAATCTTCGATTTCTGCATGATGTCCTCTTTCTCGTTTAATCCCTCCACCGTATCGTTTGCTTATCTTGTGCGCTTTTGTACCAGCTACGTTTCGACCGTTTGGCCTGGGAGCTGGGTGATAGGTATCAGGATCACCCAGGTACAGGATGGGACGAGGGGGTCCAGGACGGGTCGCCGTTAGTGAATCGACAGGAAATACGGGACACAGGAGGTGTGGCGCAGGTTGGGTGCTCGAGGGTAATTAGGCAGCAGTAAACAATTAATATTATAGGAGGCAACACTTGCGCCTTGGCTTCACTTGGAGGACGGGACAGAGGACGGCACGTATCGCTTCGTCGAACACAGTTTTCAGTCCCTTCTGCGTTAGAGCTGAGCATTCCAGGTACTTAACAGCTCCAATTTCTTTTGCCATCGCTAAACCCTGTGACAAGATAATAAATACCAAATGTCAGTACGATCAAACTCAAGAAACTATTGTTTGTCGAAGAAACTTATAGTTATCCAAACCTTCATGCGCAGGCTGAATGAATAGATTCATAATATTATGTACCTGCGGATAGGTGATGGGTGCAAGTTTTTTATCCTTAAGTCGTTCAATAGTCTCCTTATCCTCACGTAAATCCAGTTTAGTACCAACCAGGATAATAGGAGTGGCAGGGCAGTGATGACGAACCTCTGGATACCACTTAGCACGTACATTCTCAAAACTGGCAGGATTTACCAACGAGAAGCAAATAAGAAAGACATCAGTCTGCGGATAGGACAGTGGTCTCAGCCTGTCATAATCCTCCTGTCCAGCAGTATCCCATAGACCAAGATTTATAGGTTTTCCATCCACCATAACATTTGCTGAGTAGTTGTCGAATACAGTGGGAATATACTCCCCGGGGAAGGCATTTGTCGTGTAGCTTATCAGCAAGCATGTCTTACCGACCGCCCTGTACACGGATAAGAAATGATACACACGCAATTAATCTATCGTATCTCATGCGAGTAACCAGCTATAAACCGCCACGCCCGTGCCCGTGCAAGAAACCGTACACGGGAAGAGCGTTAAACAGCGGCGTAACGTTCGCAGAAGCTTCCTTTGGGAACACGAAGCGACGAGGAGTAAACTATCAGGAAAAGAGCGAAATCCGTTGTCGTGTGCCACTTCGTGTTTTCGATGTCCCAGGCAGACTTCGACGATCGCATTTGAAAAATTCACTTCAATAATAACACTTACCCGTCACCAACCACAACGCACTTAATCGCCTGCATCGTCGCGTCGAGCGTCGCCAGGAGATCACGAGAATAAGGAAAGTCGCGAAGGAAATTCTATTCGATTCGAGAGAGAGAGACTAAGTGCAAGAGAGTCGGAGAGACCTCGAGTAGGCGAGAGAGTAGGGGACTATAGGAGGGACTGAGTGAGAGGCCTACCAACTGACAGAGATGAAGTATCCTGCCTTCCTTCTCTTGGTGGCTTTACCCTCAACGTGAGGTAAGTGCCAGAAGAGAGAGATGGGTATCAAGAGAGGGTAGGACTGACAGCAAGGAGAGTCTAGAAGAGAGACAGGGAAGGCCAGATAGTACGTGGCTCGGAAGAGGAGAGAACAGAGAGGGAAGGCCCCAACGAGGAGACGTGGAGCGGTGAGAGATAGAAAAAGACTTTGGGAGACGATCAAGAAGGAAGGAGAGATGACCGCGGAAACTGATGGGCTTGACGGGAACCACGACCACGGCGGGAGGTATTATGGCAGCAGCGGGCTGAGCTAGCGGCCCACGACAGGAGAGCCCCGGAGAGGCTACCTTCGAATTATGCTGGACTGCACAACAGGCACGAATGGCGGGCCCTCTATGGGCTGAACGTTCTCCTGCACGAACAGAGACTACTGGAGGCTACGATGCCACCATGAGTAACGCTTGTATCAGCGGAGACCGAAACTCTGACTATTATCAGGAATCGCGGGCGACGGTATCCATACGCCGACTCAGACTACGATTTGCGAGCTCATGCGACCTGAACCCAAGTATGGACGACGCTCACTGTAACGTCATTACTGCTGATCTTTACATCCGGTTATGATTTTTCCCAGAATCATAAACTCAGGCTTAACTTTTTCTACGCGGGACTTATAATTATTCATTTTAATGAACGTATGCGTCACGGTATCCACCAGACGCTTTTGTAAAGAGCAATAACGTTTATCTGACATCACTTTTCAAGATCAATTTGACACGTTCATATTCATTTGACCCGTCAACAGACATTATTAAATCTTGCATAACTATTTTATGCGAATTTTGAATGAACCATGATATCTGTAAGAAAATAAAATAGTTTGTAACTTCTTTGCTTTGTGGGTTATTTAGTTTACTGCAGGATACTTATTGGTTATCGGTTAGCCATACGATAAAAATAGAAATCTTCTCAAGATTAAAAATCTTTTTACAAGTTACAAGTGGAGCAGAATAACCGATGGTTCTTTCTTCTTCTTATGATCATTCCATCCTGTTTTACTCTGTGTTTAGGAAGCTGAGGACGTCATATCCCCTGGACAGGACGTTTTTTTTAGACTCTTTTACGTACAAAGTAGAAACGCTAGTACGGCCTTTAGACTCGTCTAGACTAACGACCTAGAAACCTTAACCAAGCGTTTGTCAAAAAAGGATTGGGATGAGAGTGAAAAGAACACTCATATCTATACGTAGAGACCGACAGCCTTGGTAAATTAGAATGCGGCTGAATCTCGTGTTTTTGGCACAGTTATATTTTTTATAGTACGAATTCCAATCTCGACAGTCAGTGTTGGCCATGGCTACAGCTTAATCATGGTCGCAATACGGTGGTCATGGTTGGCATGTCGCCATGAAGCTTGAGGTGTTTCCCACATGCGAAATTACACATAGTTGTTTCAAGCCTTCAATATTATATATATATATATATATAGTTTGATATTTTTATTTATAATTTTTCAGATATTTATTCGCAAAGAGAGATGAACGGCATCCACGATAAATGTACAAGCGATTTTATAATCAGATTCTCGTTAAATAAAATTTTCTAATTCATTATTAACCTTGAATATTTAAAAATGTACTATAGTCCTTAGTACTGTTTCTATTTCAGTTAACTGTTCTCATCAATTTTATTTTTTACAGTAACGCGACGATCGCCGTCGTTCGACACGAATCGTATGCCTGTAAAGAATTCATTAGCGTGCAATTTGTAAATATGTAGCACAAAAACAATGTCCCACTGTTGTTCATGCTGGATGAGCTGCCAAAGTGTCACGAATTGCAGCACGATAGTCATTTGATTGGATAGTTAAATGACGATGTCAGAAACTGTACGCCTGCGCAAACTTCAATGCGGCCACGCAACGTGTGTATCCTTACGACGATAATAATATTCGCCCTGGTTTCACGTTAGATAATTTTGCACGCAGTGACTCCTAGTTATCGGAAGACAATTATTTAGAATAAGATAAAAAAGGAGGAAGAAAAGGTGTCGATTAAATCGTAATGTCGCCTGAGCCAAGTGGACACAAGAAAGCAGCAAGGATAGTAAAGAGTAGAACGAGACTCATCGTCATACATTTAATTTCCTTACGTTCATAAAAGCGTTCTGTGATTATTTAAAGAGAAAAGAACGATGGCAATTGCTATGGGAAATTTGGCCACTTTATGGTATCAGCAAGTATTCGCTCTTGATGCGAAATACAACTCTCATCGTGCCGCAGGCCATGCTAATTTTGGTACGTGTTACTTCTGTCATCCATCGACGCACGGTGCGCGCGCATCGTCCTTGTTTACTCCGGACTTCCCATTTAGTCTGTTTCCGGTATTTGAATATACCAGAATTGAGAACTCGGTAGCTGGAGAACATTTGTTGTTTTATGTGACAGTATTTAGATACTGAAGTTTGATCTTTTTTTACAGGTACTCTTTATATACGACGGAGAAGTCAGTTACTTCGTGAGAAATATTCTAAAAATCCGGAAGTTCGGGCACGGTATTTAAAATTACGTTCAGAATTGTTAAGACGTCGTTATGGAGGTGCTACTGATCAAAGTATTTTTGGTAGTCGAACGACTATCGATGAAGGCTCAGATTTGGGAATAAGATCAAGAACAGTGGCAAGAAGATCAATAGCTGAAAATTTTGCATTCGCTGGTGTACATCATATCTTTGATCAACATACAGCAGCTGTGCCAATGATTAAATTTGCTAATAATGATAGATCCAAACTGTGCTGTGCTTCTCTGGATGGTTCAATATCTATCTGCGAAGCGACTAGTACGCCACCAAAGGTTACGGTCCTTATGAAGGGACACAGAATGGGTGTTACTGCTATAGATTGGAGTATAAGTAATGATTTGATAGTTTCATCCTCATTAGATGGAACAGTCAGACTCTGGGGTGTCCATTCAGATGCAGATCCAGTGTGTCTAAGAGTTGTTAATGACCAATTACGGTCAGAAGTATTATGCTGTGCTTTTGTACCTGCGAACAATAACTTGATTATTGCTGGCAATTCACAAGGGCTCCTGCAAGTCCTTAATGTATCAACAGGAATTTATCCACGAGGAGGAACATCAAAGATTGGTGGGAAGGTCAATCAGTAAACCTTTAGCTTCCGCAAAACGAGTTTGATACAATTAACAGTCAGCGGAATAACACATGTTAATTTTAGATCTTGGCATTAACATGCGAAGAGAGTGGAGGCTCCTTGGTGTGGGCTGGAAATGATAAAGGAATCATTATTTCCTTTCACTTGGATTCTGGCTCAGGACGTTTGTCAAAATTACGTCGCATCGATAGAATTGGTGGAGCCGTTACAAGTCTCTCCTGGCGTTCTTGGCTTTCAAAGGAGACTCCATGGCCAGCCCTACTGGTTAGCAGTGCCTGCAATACAGTTTATCTTTATCGCGTTGCCAATACTCAAGGTTTTCTAACAATATGGAGAAAATATCCTGTGAAGCATAGGTATTATTGAAACAAATTCATTGTAGCTTTAACAATCTCTGTGTAAAGGTTGTAATAATTTTATGTCTCTCTCTCATGTATTTTCAGGCAATACCTGGTGCGCTCGACATTTTGTCCTCAGATGGGAGCCTGTCTAATAGCTACAGGCTCTGAAGAAGGTGCTATTCATCTTCTAGATTCTACAAGAGAAGGAAAGGGTGCGAGAGTAAATCGTCTACAAGGACATGCAGCACCCACGATTGCTCTCTCTTTCAATTATGACGAGTCTCTCCTGGCTTCAGCGGATCAACAGGGTCTGGTGATACTCTGGCGAAATCGACAACGTAATTTATAAATCATTGATTTACTTGATTGAAGATATCGTGTTCGAAACATCAGGCGATTATCACGATATACTGATTCTATATAACAATATATTAATCGTCCTCTATTCGGATGTTATTCTACAGATTGTAATAATGATGAACATGTATGATGATGACAGTGATAATGATAATAAGTAATGACTACAGAACTGTGTTAGATCTTAGACGCAACAAAGTAGTACGAATAGTGATAAGAGTTATGATGTAACTTCAATAACGATAACTGCTGTAATAGTCACGGTGATGATCACGATGATGCCGTTAACGACAGTATACAGCAAGTACCGTAAGCACTTTTAAAAAAAATATATAATAACGTGTACAGGCCAAACTTTGAAATACGCCACGATATAAAATAAACAATTTTCGTGGTACATATATTTTTGTAAAAGATAAAAATTGTTTAACTTCGTTAATCGAATAATGCCTGTTTCTACGCCTTCAGATTTCCAGTAAAGATATAATATATAAATAATTTCTCTTGCAAAATCTGCAATGCCTATCTTTACCATCATTATTTAAATTATCTTTCTTTTTAAAACAGTCCAATCAATTCTGACATAATAAATCAAAAAACAAACAACACGTTCCCATCCATGATCCTCACCATATAACTATCGAACTACGAATTGTTCACCACATAACGTGCGGCTGTCAAAAAAGAAATTAGACAAGAGAAAAGAAAAAAAAAAACAAGAACGAATTAATGCAACCAGTATCACAGGTTCGCGTTCTAAAAGGGCAACATATGAGGGATAACGAGCAGCACAGACTTGACCTGCACTCGTTATAATTATTTGTAGAATAGAGAGCAGTCTGCGACTAAATATAACAATAATAATATATATAGCATGAATATATATATATATATATATAAATTGAAACCATGAAAGTAATAATGATTAACGAGTGAGAATGAAACGATGATGACTGAAAATGTAGGCACTACCGTTGATGCGTACACTGTACCATTAAAATAATAAATATTTACACGCATAACGAAATTTACTCGATTCTCGATTCTGAGTACGGTTTGTCCTTGCTTTATATCAGTTTCCTCCCTTTACTTATTTTCTATTTCGAGCTCCAGTGTTCGCCTGGCAGAGGACAGGCATGCAAGGGAGCTATTATTGTATAATACCGTTTCTACGCTATTCTTGATCATTTTATCTTTCGTCTGGTGCGAGGAGTCTTTCGATCAACAACGCGTGGCTGAGATCTCTATAATTTTGGACGGAGAAACATAACTAATTTCATGAGAAACGTGCCTGACAAAACATTAGATATCGCTAAGCCAGCGCATAAACCTAAGTGTCTATATAAAACTGCCGATCGGTTCGCAATAGTAAGATCGTAATTGCTAGACCTGTGTTATTATATACAAAAAATTGGGATTGAGAAGTGCAGTAATAATCTCGTCTGTGATGCATGTAAACACTGTCTAATTGACGAGATTGCATTCGGACGGACTTTGGCCAATCGGGTATTCTCTCATCTTGAACTCTGTCATTTTCTACAGCTTCCTCTCGTTAATGATGAATTTTCTAATCGTGTCCTAGTACACTACACGTTTCGTATGTTTGGAAGTTTTCATGATTTTCGGACGGTTACGGTGGTCCGGTTGGTAAAACCATCAGTTTATCATCATCGACAATCTTGCAAGGTGACAAGTCTGATTTTACCGGAGAACTGTCACTCTTGCACTCCTTTTCATTTTGTACGGTTGGTGGTACTGTTTCTTGTTTGAGGACCGTAACCTCTGGTGGTTCTTGTACTTTCTCTGCTCTTGAATCAACTGCACTCTCCTGGATGTCATTACTTGGCGTTGTGGGATTACATGGTATCATATTAGTACCATTGGATGACAGTAAATTTAACTTCAAACGATCTCTGGTATGTCTCAGTTCACCTAACTGATGTTGATTCTGTTGATCTTGATAGGATTGCTGATCGTTTTGATCCAAATGAGTCTCTTGTGCTTGATCCGATTGCTGACATTGCTGCAACATGCCGGAATTTGCCCCTGGGAAGAACTGACTAACGTATTTACCATTGCCAGCTTGAAATTGGAATGGACGGTTTGAACTGCTCACGTAGAATTCTTCGCTTCCTGTAATTTGAGTTTGTAATATAAGTCATATTTTTTAAAAATTATTTTTAATCAAATTTGATCAATTGCTCACCTGCATGATCAGGTTCGTCGTAATCCAATGGATATAGATCTAATCTTGGTTCGTCCATCATTTCTTCCCAGTCTACGTAAATCATTAAATCATTCAGATATGAGATTACTCGTTGAATATACTTCGTGTTAAAACGATGTAACAACTATCTCACCAGCATATGAAGTTGGCTCCCAGGTTGTTACTGTCTGATCCTGCGCTTCGGTGGGTAATGTTTCCTTAGGGTATTCGTAGACGCAATGGTAGCGCTGCTTCTTAAACCACACGCTCTTCTTTTGATCCTATACAAATTGCCGATCTAATTCGTTCCGGATGTATGTCGCGCGGTGGATGTAAAACGAGGAGCCTATTGAATATAGACCTACGTCTACTAGAAATAAAATCTCTAATTCAAAGAGCCAAGGAAGCCACGTCCGATCGCGAGCTGTCCGTATTACTTCGTGCTTTAAAGATAAACACACCTACCAATTCATCCTAGCAGCGAGATTCAATGAAAAAATCGAGCCTGTCAATTGCCATAGAATTTAGAAAGAAATAATGGATAATTTCGAGTTCAAACTTACCCCGGATTTCTGAGTTTTATCCGGAGATCTTAGGGCTGATCTATGTGGAGCCAATGTAGCGTCCCAGGCAGATGGTGTAAATTCCTCCTCCTCGTCCTCGACCTCTCCGTCCTCATCAGCATCCACTTCAGACTCCGCTCCTGTAGTTTTATCATCGTTCGTTCCCTTGTCCTCCATTTTGCCAGCCGGTTCCTGCTCATCGTATCTCTAACGATTTTTAAATATTGTTAATTGTCTGCAGAATATCATTCTAATTTGATATTTTAATTTATACCTTCCAAACAAACTCGCCGGAGCTAGAACTGTTCTCTTCCTCTTCCTCCTCTTCTTCGTCGCCATCATCTTCGTCATCCTCTTCCTCGTCCTGACTATCCCAATCTGGTTCAGCAGCAAAACTTGTTGACATGAGATCATCTTGAGTGGGTAATGGCAACGGGAATGGTGGAGGAAGTTTCTGCCATTTTCCCTCTTCTTCAGGACTTGGCAATGGACCACAACCACCATTTCCTGGTCGTATTCGAGATTCGTTCTCCATTGGGTGACGTTGTAAGGAACTCCTAGTGTTATAATGAACATTCTCTTCATAATCAGAAAGATCATCGTTGGATGTATCTCTGTCATCTTCTTGACCAGATGGCATCTGTTCTCCAACTCCTTCCAGCAATACTGCTTTGTTCGTTGTGGTATCCACCAAGAGTACATCTTCAGATGGAACTGACTCCTTTGAAGCTATTGAATCATCCCTAGAATCATCTTTAGATATGATAGATTCAGATGTAACTGTACTTTCTCTTTCTTCTAGGATAGGACTCAAAGGAGTTCCATATACATTGTATCTAATAGATATGTCTACTACCCCACTTCCTTGTTCTTGGGACTCTTCAGAATCCTCATCGTCCCACCGTTTACTTTCAGCAGTGTCACTTGCTACGGAAGGCTCATCATCATCATCATGAGGCTCTTGAGCTTCTACCACAGTTCTCTGAGCTCGTGGTAACTTTTCTTTGAGCTCATTTCGTATTGCTGCTACAAACTCTTCATCTAAACAGAAGGAAACGTACGAATTATCACTACGTAAACTAATAGTGGAGCTATCTTCGTCCTCGTTCTCATTATCTCCTGTTGATAACTGATCCACATTCGCTGGAGTATTATCTAATTGATAAAATTCTGAGACAGAAGTTACTGTAACATTCGCAGGAGTAACTTCGTGAGAGGAATCATTACTGATAGTTGAATCATTTACTTTGGTATCGATACTGAGCTTTTCTAATACTTCTTCGCCTTCTTCTCCTTCACCGACAGCTGATTTCTCACTCTGAATATTAGTTTCTGATTCCTGTTTATTTTCATCCTTTGATATTTCGTATTCCTGACTTTTTTGATTATCACTTGTCCTTAAGTCTTCCACGAGATCGGGGCTATGATACCTAGGACGTTGTTGAAGAATTTCTGAACACACATAAAGGTCTGTCTCTTCTGATTTTATCATTTTATCCTCAAGGACATCCGGTGATAACACTTCCTCGATCAATCCTCCTGGAATCGTAGGAGTACCATAATACTCAGCGTCGAGGATAGCATCTAATTCGGAGAGTATGCGTAGCTGCTCGTCTTCCGGTGATATGGATATCGGCATGGTATGAACGAGAGGAAGTGGTGGGGGTGGCGGAGGGATACAGGGAAGAGGACTTTCCTCTTCCTCGCATGATTCCTTATCTCGAAATCCGGAGTCAGAGCTTCTCTCGTCGTCTGGAGTAGAGAGATGCTTCCTGTCTATCTCCTCTTCAGCATCCGTAGAAATTTTCTTTCTCTCAATGTCGAGTTCCTCCACAGTTGATAATTCATCATCTCCATTTCCTATTTCGGAATAGTTTCCACGAGATTGGGGTGTGTCCGGTGCAGATGCTGTTGTCACTATTAATTCCGGAGCTACTTCTTCAGGATAGGACGATGATTCCGTATCTACCTTGAAGTGACCGTCCTCAGTGAAACCTGGTAACTTTTGTTCAAGGGCTGAATCCAGCACATGGTTCCAGAGATCAACATCTAGTACATTACTGTCACCTTTATCAAGATTGTCGTCATTAAAGTTATTCGAGAAGCAAGGGACGTACTCGCTCCCTGCCAGATAAGAGTAGATTGTTTGAAATTCTTGTGTTTCCTTTAAGTTCTCAGAAGAAGATGCGTGATCAGGCACATATCGTAAGAGAGGCTGATTAGGGTCTCCCTTGGTTAAAAGTCTCAACACATGTTCTTCCTGATGACTAATATCTGTCGTAGGGGCGTTAGAGCTAAACGTACTGGTTTTTTGGACGACCTCAGTTTCCTTTGGTCCAAATGATAACCTTAATATTGGTGTCTTCTCTTGATCTGTCACTAAGGTTAAGAGCTTAGGCCTATCCGAGATGTCAGTCATCTTAGAGCCCCGTATACTGCCCTGTAGAGGATCTCGCAGTTTCCTTAAGGCTTCATCGAATTCATCAGCAAGTACGGTGCTTCTGAGATCGCCATCACTTCCGGCGGCTGTTAGACGTTTTTTAACAGGTTTTTCTACAGCTTGAGCTCCCATTGACCACTCAGCTTCAGAATCCGAATCTATGTGAACGAGCACCATTAGATCAGCTACAGATTTTGATTTCTGTCGAACTTTCTCTGTATAGGCTCCCCTCTCTACTCTCCCTCGCCAACTTTCTTCCTCGGTCTCCGAGCCTGACTCCTGCTGCGATATACTTTGTATAGCGCCTGGGATATTCTTAACAGGCTCGCCAGGACCTAAGCGAAAGGATGCCAGTGGTGCTGAATGAGACTCTTCTTCGATACGTGGCCAATGTTCAGAATCAACACTACCCCGTAGATCTTGCAAACTGGCACTTCTTTTATCCTCCTTTATAGTGTTTGGTCGTAGGTTTTCCCATCGCTGCTCAAAGTCTTCCGATTCCTGTTTTTCTCCAATGAGGATACGCCTTACTTCGTCGAGGGTAGGACGCTTAGTTGGATCTAGGTTCCAGCTAGGTTGCATCGCGTCGTAGAGATTTTGTGGGCAGTGCTCGAGTCGTTGTAGAAGAAGATGCGAGCCAGCCTTTTCAAATTCTGATTTTGAAGAAAGTAACATCTCAATAACCTGCTCATCGCCTAGATTATCGTAAGGTCGTTCTCCCCAAGTCACAATTTCCCATAGAAGAACAGCAAAACTCCATAAGTTTGCTTGAGGAGTAATCTCCCAAGTCTCGATGGTAGTTTCTGTGCATTCTATACTCTCTGGTGCGGACCACCTTATAGGCAATGCTCTATCACCGACAATGTAGTAATCACCAGGATACTTCTCTACCCCGGTTCCATAATCGCCCAGCTTCGCAGATAGATCAGAAGCAATGAGACAGTTCCTCGCGGATAAATCGGTATGAGCGAATCCATGTTCGTGCATATGTCGCAAACCAGTTGCTATTTCAATTGCAATACGAGTGGGTATGTTTTCCTTAAGAAGGGCATCCTTAGAACGAGAATCATGATTTGAGAGAAGAAATCCTTTGAGGTCACCAGGTGGACATGACTCGAAGAGGAGTAAGTATGGATCGGCTTCCAAACAGGAACCCAGTAGAGAGAGAACATTGCGATGGCGTAGTTTCAGGTACGGTGTTGCTTCACCAAGAAACCAAGCTTTCTCCTTTGTAGTTGCTTCTTCGGTGAGGATTCTCACTACGACGCCTCCATTCTTCAAGGTAGTTTTCGAATTTCCAAAGTCTGCTTGACCCTCAACCACTTTACCAAACCACCCACGTCCAATTTCTCGAAGGTATTTAAGCTTCTCCCTGGGTATGTGACGACCGGCAGTGTCGAACCATTCTCGACATGGTTCCTGCAACGCTGATCGATCTGCATCATGATCTTCTCCAAATAAGGAAGGAGACGGTGGTGGTGGCTTTGGTTTGATCGCTGCCTTGGTATTAGGAACAATACGTTCCACTGGTAGGGGCTCAAATTGAACACGATCGACTAGAGCCACTGTCCGCGATACCTCTAGTTCCAGACTGCCAAGAGAGCTCTCAAAGGTTGATGTATGCCCTGCAGTACTGCCATCTTTAAACTCCTATAATAACATCATTAACATGGTTTATTCAATGATACAACACTGTTAAAATTGCTGTCCATACAAAAGAAATTCGCTACACGTTTCAATAACGCCTACCAAATATTTGCAAAGTTACCTGCTCGCATTTTCCTCCACCTTCCTATAATTAAAAGAAAATTCATTTTCGTGCGTTAACACAACTGAGTGGCAAATTTCTACTAAACGTGTGACATTGTATAGCTAAATTATGCATAATAATTCTGCATAATTACTTGAAATCCTGCAGGACGCCGATGTCTTCTGCAACACAGACATCCAACCAAAGTGAATGCGGTGACAGTAATACTGAAGAGTCCAACAGTATATCGGAGCCAATAACGTTCCCAATGCCAAGGTGAGCGGTACTCCTGTGCATCTAGTGAATCTATATAAATTAAAAATAATACAGTACATAGTACAATGTTAGAACAAAACCCCACAAAGAATTTGAGATATACCTGTTAGGACTGGAGGAGAAATTGGGTAAGCGGTGAGAGTTGTGAAACTCTCCCAGAGGAACCAGCAAATCCACCAGAAGTACCGCATTTCTTTCCTCTGCTCCGTCGACGAGTTCTCCTCCTACGTCATTTTCAAGCTTTTGCTCTCAACCTCTGGAGAGTACGTACGAGGAGGAGTATACTTCTTAGTATTTCCTTTCTAAGCGACACGCTCCAATTTCACGACATACATTTCACTAATCTCACCTCTAAGTGAAGCGCCGCTATAATTCGAAATATTTTAAGTTAACTAACCCCGACTGGTAGTGTCCAAATAAAATTGCGAAATCCCCAAAACAACACAAGCGACGTACATTCGTATATCATGTACGCATTCCTCAGGAAAACCACCAGGAACATGCATGATATTTATAATAAAATGAGCACGGATCACTGTCCCCGTCTTTTAAAATGAATACTAGGTAGGCGTATACAATACAATCACGTTCACCGTTCTCCAGTCTTCATCTACCTACTCTCTCTTTAATATCCTAAACTCCCTTTCAAGACCTAGTGAAGAGTCTATTTCAATGAAGAGTGCCAGTCTGCGCTCTTTTTCTCAATACCATTTTCCATATCCCATACAAATTTGCCGTTAGCACAATTTTTAACGTTACTCTTGACTTCTATGCTCCCACTGGATTTTACCTGATCCTACCCTACCCTATGGCCGACTATCACCTCTGTATCACTTCTCCCAGGAAACGTTGTTCGGCCTATCAAAATGTTACGTAGATATACTCGGCGTATGGTAAAGTACAAAAGACAGAAATCTCCAAAGAGTAAACGTTAGCACAAAAATACAGAAAGCGGCGCCACTTTTCACGGATCCCACTATACGTTCATTTACATATTGTATCTACTTATGTATTATCAGTCAAATGACAACGAAGACATCTGTGACAACCATTGAGAATTTTATACTTCTCAGCCGGTAATATCAGACACTCAACCATCATGCCATCGCGCACTAGCTGGAGGATCACTGTCCACAATCGTCACAATTTGTAATCGGGGTAACCGACTATTTCGCGGGTACCTAATGTCCAGCTATTATCGTCTTTATCAATGAGCACAGAAGGCGGCACGTTAAACTAGTACGTTTCGTAATGCTCCGAATGACGTAAGTCTCTTCGAAACGGCACTTTAGAACTAAAAGGCGCAATGCGACTAGGAAATTCTTTAGCAATTCTTGATATATTATTGACAAGGCATATTTACATCATAGCGACAGCAATGGTCCGAACATATGTTTGGTCTGTCTCTTGAAAGGTTACAGTATATTTATTTGTATTTCCGGATGGATAAAAGTATTTTGTAATGATTCTTGCGTATCTGAAATTAAATTTTGCCGCTGGATCTATAGATTGATTGGATGATGTCAGAATTATCACTCCAATGCTCCACCAATTCGCAATTCATAATGTGTCCATTTTACGTTTGTATTAACCGCCTAAAAAACATTGACTGCTAATGTTGGCGGTTGGTCGGCCATCTGCCGATGTTTCAGCCAGAGCCACGTCATATTTGTGTATTGTGTAGTCGGATCGGCGAGGCATATAACTCGCATTTTTCCACAGAAATCAGTGCGAATTGAAGCGAAGACATGAATATATTCCGACTCTTTGGCGACCTCTCGCATCTTCTGGCTATTATTATTCTTCTCCTCAAGATATGGAAGACGAGAAGCTGTGCCGGTAGGTTCTATCGGTCGATGCAGTTGGAACAGTAGAAGACGCTGTACATTTATCACGTTGTGTTACAAAGACTTTTATTTTATTGAGGCTGTCGTTTGGAGTATACTTTATTTATGACATATCAATATTTCACAGGTATAAGTGGCAAGTCACAAATTTTATTCGCAATTGTATACACTTCTCGTTACCTGGACTTGATGACCACATATATCTCGGCGTACAATACGTTTATGAAGATCGTGTTCGTCGCTACTTCTTATGCCACTGTCTTCCTGATGTATGTGAAGTTTAAGGCTACTTATGATCGTAATCACGATACGTTCAGGTATGGATTTGGCTTGATATTGTTTTGTTTTACTTATAATTTATTTATGCTTACTTCAATGTTGTACTTTTGCAGAATTGAGTTTTTGATTGTGCCTGCGGTCATCCTAGCCTTTGTGATAAACCAAGAGTTCACTGTTCTGGAAGTGCTGTGGACATTTAGCATTTACTTGGAATCTGTAGCAATTCTACCCCAGCTTTTCCTAGTGTCGAAGACAGGAGAAGCAGAAAGCATTACGAGCCATTATCTCTTTGCTCTTGGATCGTACAGAGCTCTGTACCTTCTCAATTGGGTGTACCGTTATTATGCTGAAGATCATTATGATTTCATCGCCATAGTTGCAGGATTAGTACAAACTGTTCTTTACTGTGACTTCTTTTACCTTTACATTACCAAAGTACTCAAGGGCAAGAAGCTGCAATTGCCAGCTTAGCTAGTTATGAGTATTATAATATCAGGTACCACAAAACTCCCTATCGTCGTCGACGTGGTCGATCGTATCTCATTAGCGTAACGTGAACGCCAATGTGAATGCAAACGTTGAGGCAAGTGTGGAACGCGCGCACACACAAGAATACATTCGGCCGAGACTGATGCCACTTGATTCTTTTCTCTTGTTTCTTTTCTCAATCCCCTCATCCCTAATATATTTCTTCTGTTATCATCTGAGTATTCTGCGCGTTCCCTTAATGGCGCTGTACATAATAACGGTGTATCAGTGAAGAACGGTCAATCCGTGTCTTTCTGACGACGTCATCGCGTCTCGTATCATCCTAAGCCTTCGTCTATAGTAAATTGGTATATATTGAAAGATCAGAGTGAAAAAGGAACGAGTAGAATAAATTTCTGTCTACCCATATTTAAGTTGTTACATTATAATTTTTAATAATTAAATATGACTATAATAATTACAAACTGTAAGCGTTTAATATATCTAAAAATCCAGAAACGCAAAGTTTGCCTCATGTTTCATCCTTGCGAGTAACCGCATCTGGATACTAGATATTTTGCCAGGTTGGTTACGTGAACTGTTTCCGCCAGTGTTGTTGATTTACTTATAACTTTCACGAGTCCATTTTTTAGACTCGTTTCGTCAACCTTAACAATGAAGGGAGCGCAATATATCTCTGTGGCTCGATCGTTTTGCGTTAGAACTGTATCGAGACCTCTTGCCCTTAATAAATTGTTAAGATAGACTATCAATTGATTCGCATCTTCTGAAAAAGAATCAGTGTCTGTATTCAACGATGGGGCGTGAAACGTGACTTTGTATGGTGATAGTTTTGGATGAATGTTGAAATTTCCTGATTTGCCAACACCGTCACACAGTAGTGCAAGACACCCCCAATCTAGGGATGTGATATGTTCTACTACATGGGAATCACATATACTATTTCCACTGTAGTCGTCCTGGAAAAATAATCTTGTGATTGAAAGTAGAAATTTTGATCTATCCACGATTTCTAGTAATACTTGACAAGATATTGTAATTACTTTTATGATATACTCTACAAATAGTTATCTCACCTGAGTAAACAACTTCCGTATATTACGATTGTGAGTTATTGTATCAACTACTATATTTCCAAAAGGAAATTGTGCCTCTATTTCGATGGTTTCACGGTTCTTGCTTCTTTTTGCTTCGGTGAATGCAAATCTAGATGGATCCTGTGCGATTTTACGCCACCAGACTTTACGCTCTCTTTGCTTTTTATGAAATAAATCCTTAGCTGTAGATTCATTTGCTATTATAGAAACTTTTGCAATTTTATGGGAAAAAGTTTTCCAACCAGGTTGAAAAAAGCTTTGGTTCCAACTAGTTTTGGAATTTTCTATAATTACAAGCCCGAATGGCAATGTATCCACTGCGGTCTCTGCTAAGTAGTTCAAAGTTTCATTTACTTGATCAGAAGATGTCGGAAAGACATTATAATGTGGCATGGTGACAGAATGCTGAAACCATAAATTTTCAACATTACGGTACAGCATTCTTCCTTGAGGACCATAGGTAAATCCTCGTTCTGTTAAATTAATGAAGCCTGTGCCAAAATTTCGTAAAATTTGCTCCATTTTCTTTATTCCTTAGGTATGTTCCCTGGTGGTGCTACGAAGTAATATTCATCAACCACAGCAGCGTTCTTCAGTATCTTCTCACGACAACCACCCTCATTGACTTCGTCTTCCCTCAAACGCAGCTTTTCTTTTTCAAGAACACTATACATTGGTTTTACAGACTCATCTATATGATATGCCTTCAATAATTTTGCAAAGCGTATCGCTGCTTCCAGCCTCTTGACGCCTTCTTCGTTACCAAATTCAACCAAAGATATTCTTTCCAGTAATGATATAGTTTTCTTACTAATCTTTGGGTCCCCAGTACAATCTTTAACCTTTAATTCGTTACTGAGTGGCACACTGCTCTGCCGTCTTTTTGAATTTACCATA
>JARQSV010000373.1:0-34217 GCA_030142285.1 Calameuta idolon
ACGATACTGCGTCCCGTGATCAAAAGCACGCGAGTACCACATCGGGACTTTTGTGGCGTTAAAAATTAACGTCACAAGGTATACCATATACTGTATTTTAGGAGGTACGATTGTTTCTCGTATACTATAGTGATTTATTTTTCTTCGCGAATAAACAATAGACTGTGATCGACTAACGCATTTACTACCCGATTTATCATAATTGATCCAAGTCGAAAAGCGGATGTGTCTGTACGTTTTTTTAATTTTTACATTGTGTATTGTCTGAATGTTAGTGTTAAAAGTTTTTAAAAATTCTGTCAAACGTCTCAATGAAAAAATTTTTAGTAGTTTAAAGTGGCATAATTGACTCATAAAAATTTTATGCATTTTTATCGTACAGTAATCGAAATAGACATCAAATAAACACAAGTATATTTGTATTGTGCAATTTATGTTTTTTTCAACTGGTTATATGTCAGATATGAGTAATTCAATTTTTTTTTATAAACTTTGCATTCACAAGGACTACGTACTTGCCAAGAACAAATCCAAATTTTAGATGGGTTAGATGAATTTTTTGTGATAATCATACCTCTTTAAGCTATAGGTATCGATTAGATGGCATTAATTTCAGCTATTTGAAAATATATACAGTTAAACGATATGTGCCAGTGGTACGGGAAAGACAGGCAAATCACAATGGCAACGTACTCGATATATGCTGATATTGCTGATATTGCTAGTTGCATCGGTATAGTAGGTAACCGTGTTACTCGCCGCTAGAGAATTCTATCTGCATCCATCAGCTACCAGGTTCCTATTCAAGTGTTGATGCAAGTAGAAGGCTTCTGTAAGGTTATGCGAGCATATAGTGCGTAATGCAATACCCTAGACAACAATGGGTCAGTTGTGCTTCTACCTCTATGAACAATGATCCCCCAATGGAGCGGATCCATTTTCTGCTTCGTGCTTCTCGCCAAGAGGGAAAACAAAGTGGTGCATATGCAGAAAATACATCTCTACCATTTGCAGTCCTTAGTAAAAGGGTGAAGGTTGGAGGGAGATGCGATACGTGCACCCACCTAAACCTTACACCTGCCTTAGGTCCTTTAACTCCGTAAGCAATGGACGTAGGAAATACGATGCTTAATGGGATGAAAAGGCGAAGCACTTTCCACCCCCCCCCCCCCTTCTCTTCGTTTCATCTCCATTTCCAATTTGCACCATGCACACTCCTTTCTTCGTTGAGCCTAGCAGAAGGCATACTTCAGCCACGAGGATCCAAGTAAGCGTGAGCAAGTCATCCGGAGGCTGCTATCAGATGCATTGTCATTCTTATTGGGAATAACGTTGGTATGTGTCTACGTGCCGCAGTACCAGGAGATGTCTGAATGTTTGCACCTACAGGGTAATCCGATTGTATAGCTATCCTTGGGTATAGTGGTTACTTGTGGAATTCATCCAGCCTTTCTCAGGCTTCAGGCAATGGCTGGGAGTCTGTGCTGGGCCAAAGTCGCGCTCTATACCGAAAATTGAAATTAGACTGTGGTTCTTAAGAAGAGGGCTGTGTACTAGGTGTCTGTTTTGCAGAAACAGTCCTACGTTTTGAAACATAGGACTAATGTCGCAGGCTGCGTGTGGTCCGGGTAGGTTTTGAAGGTTGGGAGTCGCAAGCGAGGGGAGACTCTGGAGACTCTGGAGCCTCAGGAGACTTCAGCGAGCACTGTAGGTGGATGGGGGTAGGGTTGACGCTGAAGAGCGCGGAGGGTGGCTCTCCTGTGAGAAGTAAGGAGAGAGGAGAGGCAGAAATGGCGGGATCAATGCTTGACTCCAACGGGCGAGACACCCTCTGCCTACTACTCTCTCTCTACCCACCTACCTACCTATCTACCTACCTACCATCATCTACCGCTACGGCCATTTGCCAGCTTGTGGCTGAATCTGGATGGTTATTAAAATCTGTAGCGTCACGTCAACGGTCCAGAAGCCTTATCTCCGATTCTTAAAGGAATTTCATTACGGCCGAGATGGAAATTGTCACGACTTCAAGAACGAATCGTCTCTCAACTTTTGTCCGTCTGGCATCTGACATACTGTGACTTGATTTAATTTCTTGTTAAAAGGGCTTTGATCGAAAGAGTGTCATTTTTTTTTTACGTTGTCTAACAATTAATCTTTATCGGGGCGAAGCGTAAGTTGATTTTAATTGAGCTTTGACTTCTCACTCGTACCTCTTATCGTCGGGTCACGTGGCGTTTACTGCTATTGGAAACAATGTCTGGAATCTAACGAGCTGAGTGCTCGTGGAAAACGTGAGTTATTCACGTCGTTTCTCACGCTCCTTTATCACGCTGAATAATCAGGATATTTGGAATTACTGAGCTTCGATCTGTATCTGTCAAAGATCAGACGGGAACTATCATTTACGTTTTAGAGATACATGTTGTTCGATTGTTTAATCGCAAGCACGTGATATACATATATACTTTTTTATATGAAATTTTCTCACGTATTACTTACTTTAAATGTTATAAAATCCTGACGTCATGTCCCTGGTCAATTTTATAATCTATACAAGATTGTCTTGTACTATATAAGAACCAGCATGAATTTCCTTGAATCCAGACGGAAGATAAAGAAAAGTGTCTTATTTTATATATTTTCAGTTCCACTCGACTCGACAGAAAGTTGACTGTAAAAATCATAAAGACGTTGCCAGCCCCTATAGAAGCTTCTACGTCGTAGCGAAAACTCGGTCGATGATATTTCCGCGAGTATCGTGACAACAAACTACAGCTACCTGTCAAACTTTAACCGAATGGCATATTATAAACGGCGACGAAGAAGCGAAGAAAGGAAGTAAGACGGATAAAGGAAAAAGTCGTAAATAGGTCATATGGTACAGAGGAATACAAATCGTAGGGATCCAACCTTCAATTGTCAAGGTAAACCCCCTATCAAATGTATTCGAAGGAAGGTCTGAGTGGGTGGTTGACGTCAACCCCCTTATCGCGGCAAATATCGAGCCCCTGACGCTTTCAGAGTTCATAAGCAATCTTGGCGCTACGTTTCCCATGTTCATCTCCCTCGAGGCGTAAGTAGAACCATGAGAAAGCAGCCGAGTCCGGTTTTCCCTCTATATTTTAAAGTTGCCGACATCCCCCGAGGACATGCTCCGAGATGTGCTTCGCTTGGTGGCTGCTGGGTAGTCAGAGAGCTGCACGAGTGTGCAAATATGAATTTTACGAATATGAGGATGACATCGTGGAATCGCCAGGGAGACGACGTTGATGTTTCAGCGGTTTCCTGAATACACCAAGAATGGCCAAGTTGAATTTTGGATATATATATCCTACAAAAATTGTATCCAATTGCTCTACGAGTTTAGGACGTAAGCATGAAATTTTGTAAAAATAATTTTTTTTAATTGGATGTTGTAAACGTTTCTAATCTTTTTTTTCTGTTATTATTATAATGGTTGTATGCTTATCGTGTCGAGGACTCTCGAAAAGTACCAACTCTACTTGGTTCCGGGAAGTAAGGACAGAGGAGCTAGCATCGCCGGTTCGTTAAATTAATTAAGGCCACTAGCCCACGGTTAGTAGCTACTAATAGTTTAGATTATCCAACGTTAAGACGGCTTATCGAGCAAGTTTCTCTTCTTCGAACAGAAGGTTTGAGGGTTGGTTCTACTCCTGCAGCCGCTAAATTTCCAAAGACACTTAGAGACGATGCCCGCTGTGATACTTTATCGCCCACCGTGCGTGATACGATGGCTCATTAATCCTATTCCGTGCTTCTTGACGTCCCAACTATTCTTGAAACCGGATGAGACGATAACGGAATCTCGTGACCTCTTTCTGCGCCCTGTGACCCTTCGAGCCATGCGTCGGCTTAGCGTTTCACGCGTTCGCACGCCTCGGCAAGCTTACTCAAAAAGCCTCTTTGAATTTTCTACCCTAACGCGGGTAAAGCTTCTTAGTCACATTGTGTTATAGAAATAGCGTAGATAATGCGTGCAACCGTGTAGGCTAACGTTATAACGCTTTCAAGAATGGGTAAGCCCCTGGTACTGGTAATATGATAAAGTACAATAAATTCATAAGGTTTTGCACCAACAACAAGCAACGGTCTTGGACAATAAAGAAAATAAGAGCTTTACATTTCTCGTACAGGAGTTACCAGATTTTCTGTATTATTAGGGAAGCAACAAGAAAAAAAAAATCAAGAAAACTCGTTGTCTGGCGACTCCGTTTGTCATTTCTCCTCGCTTCGTCTCCCCCACGAAAACTTCATATATAGGTGGAATACAGTGAAAAATATATTGTTTTATTATATAATATGTGTACATTGAATATACATTCTTTTTGCATTATATATCGCTTTTTTAATTACGTTTAACGGTAAGCGAGCAGCTAAGATCAGATGGCTGTAAACGTTATATGAGACGTGTCTTCCCTCCTCTAAATACTCGCTAGTTACGTCGGCTGTTTCACGTAATGTGTAACGTGCTTCGTGTTTCGCGTATGTAATGGGAGGTTAACGCGAGTTACAGCCCAAAGTTGTCTCTGTTTTGCCTTTAGCACCGGATTAGAGCAGCTTCACTGGGATTCAGGGGCCGCTTAATCATTTTCATTGCGCTCTATACCGGGGCTGCTATATACCGACTACATGTATGTATATGAAGGAAGCTAAAGTGTATCCGGTGTCCTGTGTAGTTTCACTAGACTTATATGCGAGATCTTATATGGATCGTGTATAATAATCGATCAGTGATCTGTCCCGTATCTAACGTTTTTTACACTGACGTGTGGATATCTACGTTATACGTTCTCTCAATTACCCAGCAGACGCTTCGGTGTTTCCAAAGAAGAGAATAGGAGAGACGCGTGAGGTAGGAAAACTTGAACAAAGTAAAACTGAACGAAGACCGGATTGTTCGTTGTAGCTTTTTTTTTCAACGTCCTCTACCGCATGACAGTTTGAAGTTTGCAAGTAACTTCGTTATATCTTGTTAGACCGTTGGATTTGATGGAAAGAAAAAAAGAAAGTATACAGACTTTGCCAATTTTGTTATAGGTGCTTAATTTATTTTTTTAATTTTTTTCTTCCTCGCGTGATCGAGCGTGCTTTTTTTTATCGAGTCAAATATTTGGTTAGTAACTTTTGGCCCTGACGGAAAATGAGTTATACCGTTTCTATTCTAGTGAACGCTTTTATCGACTTTTCCAAATCGTTAAATCGAGGAACGAGAACTTTTCCTTGGCTCAGTCAGACGTACAATAGGCTGATACATACATATCTTTCTGTTCGTATATCGAATATTATATTATTATTTGGTTATATCGAATATTTGAGAATAATCAAAACGGCTTGTTCCAGATACTGATATGGAGATGAGCTTTAGCTTCGATATTACATTTCACCCTCGATCGTGCTCGAAACACCAGGCGACGCATCGGGTCGGATTCGATCATGTAGCCATTAGCGACAATCTTATTATTACATTATCATCCACAGGCGTCGAGGCGGCAGAAGACGACCGAGAATCCATTACGAGGCATCAGAAAAATCGCTTACTCAGTTCCTAAATTTTCCTGCTTTTCTTCTGCTCTATTTCTTTTTTTTTTTTTTTTTTCTTACGTCCGATTTATCTCTCTTTTATCCTCCCAAGTCATTTCGCATCTAAGTCTCGTGGGTTTATCGTACATTGTATGTATATACCTTCATATCGATACCATATACATATATCTCTTTCCGGCGACTTATGATATTCCGTAGGATTACGAAAGGGCGGCTGTCTTTATTTTCTTTCCCGCGTGTACCGGGTCCAGGTCTTCGTCAGTCTTTCATAAATCTATTTCAAACTCTCATAAAAATTAAAGTCCTCGTAAATATTACTTTGTTCGAGAAAATGTCAAAGGCTTCGTCCCTTCTCTTATTCAGAAGTATGAGCTTACGTAAGTAAATTTAAATGTTGGAAGAAAAACTGGCATGAACGACGCGGTCGAATATAGGATAAGCGCGGGAGAATCAAACCGTTGTAAAATTATGGCCTTTCATGAACGTACCCCACGATCGTAATCCCGTGTCCTTCATCATTTACACCGTCTTTACCGTTCGCATCAGCATTGATGCCGCGGGCGAAATAACGAAGGGATGCGCAAACCCTTATAAGAAGATCTAATAGACGCACTACACGTAGATATATATATATATATAAATATTCATAGATTTACATAGATACGTAAGCTGTATATATTCATAATACGTATTTCGGTCTCTATATTGCCATAACTCCTAATCAGACCAATACCCATGACAGAATCAGCCAACGTTAATTCAAATTCATACGCATAGTTTAACCAAGCCTAAGTGTGGATACGAATTGCCTAAGTAAGTTAAGTCATGGAGTTTAGCTATGCGCGAAGCCGGAAAAGTTAAGTTAGGTTAGGTTAGGTTGGACCTGGACAGTCATAGTTCACCAAAGAATAGGGGAAATGTTCTACCCCTGTAAAGCGAGATGCTCTTCGTGCGGATGCTGTGCCGTGAGTCGGGCGTAGTGGGTTGGTTAGAGGGAGTACAAGGGTGGGACTGTTTTGTATCACGTTGTCCTGGCGAACTCGAAACTTTTCACAGTTCCCCCCCCCCCCCTCTCTCTCTCTCTACGCATCTCTTTATCCTTCTTGTACTTATCCTCTTCTTATCCACCATTTCATCCCTTCTGTCTCTCCATGTGTATATTGTCGCATATACATTTCCATACGAAAGTGCAGCCGTGCATACGTACGTACCCTGTCGTCCTAAGAGTCTGCCTCGCAAAAGGAAGAGACTCCCTTGAAAATTATAATCGCACCACTTACTGCACCCAACGTTTCTCCATTCCTTCGCCTTCAGTTTCTACCGCGGTAATTGCGTTTACTGAACGACACGAGAGTTACAAGGCTTTGTGTAGCTTGCAAGCTCCTCCACCTCATCCTCTTTTCCCCCCTCCGCCTAGTTCCTGGCGAAGGCAACCTCAGTCCGACGTGCACGTTGTGCCACTTCAAACTTTATTTGTTTTATTTTTTTTAATGCTTTTTCATCCTTAAAGCTGCTGCTTCCTTGTAATTCTTCAGCAACTACGCCCCTGCACCGGAACCACGTCGAACCGTCATGCTTGTTATTATTGCTGCGCTTGCCAGACAGTCCAGACACATGCTACCGATACGTGCTATCTATCCAGTATTAAAGTCCGTTCACATCGCCCACAGTATAGTACAACATAGCATTGTACATATGGGTATGTATTATATCCATTTACTACGTTGTAGTATACCTATAGGGACTCTCCTTTAAGGCTTCTTATTTACAGACCATCAATATTTACTCGAAACGTTGTTTTTCATTTTTACGATTTAGGGGATGAAGGGAGCAAATTTTTCTTCAAAGTAGAACAAAACTGATCGTCTCCTTCTTGTTACTCAGCTAGGGTCGTATTGGGTCGTATAAACGGGTCCTGGGTCTGTGTGTACTGGCTGACCGTTATCTTCCCAGTAGCAGCTACAGCACCCAGCAAGGGTGAAACCTGGCTAAGTTTCATTGGGGAAGTTCAACGTTTACAGTCTTTCGGTGTTTTATAAGTTTGGGCTTTCTTGGGGTGGGGCGTGGGGTGGTTTAGCGCGGGCCAAAGGCGTTTTCGGCTTTAGGTGGATTGCGAAATGGCTCTCGTAATGGGTTCGGGATTGAAATAAATATTGTAAGATCGTTATAGAGCGCGGTCTACCGTTCTATTTATGGCGGCCCCCTTTTTTTCTCCTCCTATTACCGCGACCCCACGTATCCATGATTGCTTCCATGTTATTCCCGGTGTATCAACGAGCATTTTTTATACGTGCACGATACGATGAAGTCTAAAGATTTTTATCATTTTTTCTCTATCCCTTATTCTCCGTACTGATTTAAAAATAATTGAATTTCGAAGAGAAAGCCAAGTTTTGGAAGATGTAAATCTGCGTGTGCTTCGACGTAACAGTTGGGGTTGCATGCGCGTCAACGTGTCATGAATACCACATGTCATTTTGAAATTCCACGTTTCACCATCTGTTTACTTATTTACAGTACTATACGAATGTACAGCGTGATACAACAGTTGCGGTGAAATTTCAATTGTAACGCGTACGCGCGTTAACACATTAAAATCTGGTCGATATCAGGTACATTAATAGAACTGCATCTAACCGCTGTAATAACGTATCCAATGATATCAATTCCTCAATACACCTTTAACCGAACAGTGCTGCTATCGCGTTATAAAAAGTCATACGGCATGTTCCATATTAATTTTATTATTGATTACAAATTAAACATTCCGCAGTAATGCTCGTACTGGCTTGTGTAAGCGGATTCCTCGCGATTCATATTCCACCTGCTGCACATTAAAAAAGAATTGCATTTCCAACAATTTCATTGAATTTATCCATAAATTCGTACGTGCGTATATAACATCAATATATGCCTTTATATCCATTAGTCCTCGGCTTCTTTCGCTGCTGAAAACTTTCAATAATGTATCAGTCGTGCGCAAAACAGTATCGGGAGCAGCAACAACCATTTCACGGTTTAACGTAAAGCCCTTTTCTCTGCTGCGATCCTTGCTTAATGCCTACTGCATTTACCTCTTTTCGGTGAATTAATGTTTTGAAGTCCGATCGATGCCCATACTATATGCCCATACTATGCAACTTCACTCTTGACGATATGGCTACGTTGCCGTATATGGTTCTGGCATATACCTAATATATGGGAACTCGATGTTTAAAGCGATACGTCATTTTGGACATTAACGATACTCTTTTGCTTCACTTCTTCTTTTTTTTTTCTTAATGACCTTATATTTTACACAACGAGCAAAAAGCAAACTATACGTTAAAACATGATCGAGGGCTAAAACACTGTTTTCATTATTTATTAAATAATTTTTATTAATTTTTACGGTCAGTGATAAGCCTCGTACATTATCAGTTACTAAATACGCTACATTGAGTGCATATTATATTTTCTGGTTCACATATCACGTGGGAGGATTTTGGGCATGAAATATAGTATATGCCATGTACTGTATATGTACATCACGTATTATACATGTGTATACCTACTACATTGTATTGCATATATGTATACGGACGCTTCTGGCTCTTACCCATCGTCTCGTAAAATAAGATGTCGACCCGGCTTTTACGGATGCCGAATCAAGATTAGATTTACTAGACTCTAGTAGATCGTACGGGATCTGTTTGATGCACTTTGACATTACGATCTATTACCTGTCTCCCGATCAGTTTCGAATCGAGGTAAAACATTTTCCACTGTAATTGCTCATAGTTGACTTTTACAATTCAAAAAAACTATTTACTGCGTATACAACTTTATATAAGGTCCAATGGTATTGCTTTTAATTATTCTTAAAAAAATTTTTATCAGTCTCGAGCTTTTTAATCGACTTTAAGTCAACCGTAAAAATCGTCGAACCATTACCATTCTCGATTTTCCATTTAACGCTATCGAACGTTCTCCCGTATGCCCCATGGAGCAGGTAAGTTCATCTCTCATCCAATACACACCCCATTCCCGTATATAGTGGACCGTGTGACTTTTATGGCGAGGTTTACGGCGTAACGTGGTTTTGACAGTTTCATGAATGAGAAAGTCTTCAGCCGGGAAGATACAACCTTCTCGGATCTATGTATATACTTATACCTATATATACATATAATACCTTGTACTGTGATAAGCATAGATGGGTAGAGGATTCTATACAGTAAAGCATGGGGCCATAGTGTATCTACACTACAGTTCTATGTGCACTATAGTCCTATATACAGGCAATGATGTAGTCCCGTGGGACCAGTCCGCGTCAAGGCGTAGCGAATGAAAATATATTGGCCCTCCTCCCCCTTAACCTACCTCCTGACTTAACTTATGCATGGAATCGACAGAATTTATGTTCGACTTATTCGAGTCCTTGGGAAATCGCTCGCGGAAGTATTCTGAATTTAAATTCTATTCGGAATCCGATGGAAGTGTCACGTTGTTCCACGCGTACGAGATGAGCTCTTCGACAGGTTTCTAGCTTACGGAGTATTAAATCGGCCACCCCTCTGCTGCAGGTACTATAAGGTCTATACCCGGGAGCACAGCCCCATCAGCCCCCTCGCCGTTCCTTCGATATTCCCATCACGAATTTCCCAAGAACTTTCCATTTGGCAATTTAATTGCTTTCTGACATTCGAAACCATACGGAAATACTTCCGGCTCTTATCAAACCGCGTGTGTTAAAATATCGCGAATAAATTTTGTAGTGCGTTACATAGATATTACTATTTTTAATTCGAAATACAATATATATATATTTTATAAATATTACGAAAAACAAGGGTACATCGGTCGGTGTACTTTTGAGTCGGTCCATCGATGCCTAGTCGAATGATAAGGTTGCTTGTCTATAATAAAAAAAAAAAAAAAAAAAAAAAAATTTTTATCCAAACACGTAACATATGCAAATAATAAATTTTCGGCGGAAAGCGACACGTGTTAAATATGTATTGATTGTTTCGCAAGTAAAAAAAAAGAATTTTACTTATGTCTATGTAAGGTTAATACACCAATCACTTTTAGTGATTCAAAGTTGGATCGACATAGAATACCTTTTTTTTTAAACAGTAACCTTAACAATATTCACGTAAACGTAAGAGTAACATCTGCAATATCATACCCTCTCTCCAATTACAAGTGTGAAATTTACACTGCGCCATTTGCCGCTTGCAACAACAGATAATTAAATTACACGAGTCACTTTCAGAGATGTAAATTAATGAGGAGCCGCCCTACGGCTACTCAATAATGTAACCTGCATATTCTGCCATGCGGCACTGGTTTATATCTATAGCTACGTGTAGGTATCCCGTAGCACAGTCTACATATAGATATATTAGAGGCGATTCCAAGCAAGATGATCGTGTCGGGTTTCCCTTCAGCCAAAATTGCGAGAACACTAGAGTGAATGTGCGTGACAGAGCAACAGTGGCGGAGAGAAGAAGAGAGAAGGAGATAGGAAACACTCAAGAGGAAATCAGAGGAAGGCAGAGATTTTTCGAACATAAATCGAAGGAAGTATAATCATGAAAGGTGAATCTGAAATCTAAGAGTGAGTATGGACGGCGGAGGGTCGCTCGAATAATTTTGGACCAGCCATTTCGAGAGCCCGGAATGATGCGCGTCTCGATCCTGAGATATGAAGAGGCGGCGTAACATCGTGGCCAATCTCGTCGGAACGGGGTTGCCTAACGCGATTTGCAGGTCGAGACAAGCGAGTTATGGAAGCCCGTGATTAGACGCTGTATCTCCGTTTACCACTTCTACGAGGTGGAACGCCCTGGCAACAAGGGATGCTGGGGCAATGAAGACGTCGAAGATGTAGTGGGCGCAGAAGGGGAGCTCTGCTTAGCTGCTACCTTTGTTATATACCGCTACGTTGATATACGTATACGATATACCTACGTAAACACACAGACACCCACCTTCGTGTCTTTATAACTACGCAGGGGTAGCTGGTACATAACTACCCTATGCCATTATTGAATGATAATTCCCGATTGCGCCCCTGGGAAAAGCTTTGGCGCCTGCTTGGTATACGCTACGGTACAGTGGAGGTAACGTAACCTCAAAAGCGCCGGGGACGTTCTCCAGTACAAAAGTATTCATCGGAGGGGGGGGGGGGGGGGTCTGAAAGATAAAACGGTTGAGACGTTACTGTGCTCAACTGTAGTTTAAATATAACGTTATATCGCGGTGATTTATATTGACACGATATACCTTGGTTCAGTATTACGCACATAAAGTGCCTCAATGATTATGTATACCTGACTTTTTCATGTTCTGAATTTAATGCGTACCTTCACCTTCCCCTATTCCCAGGCTACGCAAATGGTCGTCATTACGTATATGCACGCGTGCACTATACACGTACCAATATCTCTCTCCAGACGATACTGAAATGGCGCTAATAAATTAATGACTGGGCGATACGTATGCATGCCCGAAACTAATATCCACTAAAATGCGCGCGCCTACGTTAATTAAGCCAACGGTAACACGGTTATCGTTCCTCTGCGTGTAATTAAAAGTGCGATCAATGTGAGAGCATGCAGGCAGGTACGGTCGTGAGATTCGCGTCAGTGAAACGGTTATAAAAATAGACTCCAGCACCGGGGTCTGTGATTATAGATATAGATAGTATAACTTGTTGAAATATTTTTGATTTTTTAGTTTTTATTATATCCACGTCCGATATACCTATCGTTATCATCGGGGCTACATACACCAGTACTGTAGCGTCAGAGTAGTCGCTATACCGCGTGACGGTGCTATCGCATATCGTTGTACGCATACAGAACGCGTTAAAGTTTCTATTCAAATATTAAAACACATTACTGATCATTCCGCGATGTAGCATTCTTTTACTCATTACTTTATAGGCGGATACGGAAGCTCACGGACATCGAGCTCCTCTGTGCTCTATATCTGCGTTACGTAAATACTCACCGTAAAACGGAATGATGGACCGTCGGCCAGTGCGCACTCGGCACCGGTAATGCGAATTTAATTTATAGTTCGTCGATTTAAAATAATTGCGCGTTTAATAACGGCCTGTGCTCGGGTTATATCTCGAGGCTTTCGAAATCGATTTGCACGTCGAGGTCGAACCTGGCTTTATTTTTTCATTTTTTCTTCGTTTTTATCGCCCTTGTATTCCAGCTTCTTCTTTTTTCTCCCTTTGATCTTTTCGTCTCACAAATTCCATCTCACTTAAACTTTATTTTTCGATCTTACCGTAACTTTATAGAATAAGGGTCGCGAGGATAGTATGTCTGCTTAATCCTTGTTTTTTAAATCTTTTTTTTCTTATCTTCAATCCTTGAACCATTCGCTTAGCTGACTTGCTATCTATCCTGTCTATATACCTCGCCTTACCCTAAAGTCCTGCTTCTGCCTTGTTCCGCACGTAACAATCGTCGTTAACGTCGGTTTACACGTAGGACGGAGTCTTCACTTTGGCGCGATCTCGAAAAGAAAAGAAAGGAAAACCTCGCGAGGAACACACCCCCAAGATTTCATTTCGAGGGAAATGCTGTGTAAATATCAGCAGGGGTGATTTTTTGCTCGGCGTCGACCGGCCGGCCCTTCGTGGAAGGGCTACGCTTCCGGCAAGAGAAAGCAATTTTCGGTGGTCTGGGGTGGCAGGGGTAAGATTGTAAGGTGAACGCCCGTGAGGCGTAAGGACGGTGGCGACGCTGGGCGTCGTGTGAACGTCGTGACGATACGGACGGGTCCTTGAAAGTCTGTCGAATTTTTTAACCTGGACCTACGAATTATGTCTATCAGAACACGCATCTTTTATCGCAATTTCGTTGGTTAACGTGGCAAGTTTTTGCATGACTTTTTCCGTATACGAGAGAAGAAAGGATGCACGGGCTTTGAAGACAGAGATTCGCAGGGACGTGGGAAAGTGGTTGCTAGGGAGGGAGAGAGAAACAAAAATTTGATAACAGTAGAAAGAGTAGAAATAGCTGAAAACAAAAATTGTGAAGACTACGCAGGTAACGTTCGTAACTGGCCTCGTGGTATACTCTAAATTTTTGCAATCCCAGCTTTCTCTATTTTCCTCGGGTCTTCCATCCGGCTAAGCAATTTTCTGAATCTCCATAGACTCCTACGGGAATCGCCTAGACTCGCCGAGCGGATAGGCCACATTCAAAAGGAAATATGCACAGCGCTACGTTGCCAGATACAAAGTTTCCGCTTAATTTTTTCCAATTTTCCTCATTCCACGAGGCGAGCCTCTAAACTTTTTTTTTTCATCTATATTTTGCACTCTTCTTTTTTTTTCTTCATATAATCCCTACCGGCAGTGTACATTTTCCTCGTACACTGCCGAATGCTTTCTGACGTCACGGCCGATGCACTACATAACACTTATACGTACAGTCCGCTGTGACAGCCGAGGTAAAATTGAACACACACGAATCTTTATTTGTTTCGCACTGTACCCATGACGTATCGCATTTCCCATACGCGCGATTTGTCCAGACTCAAAATATGTTTCGGATATGTTTTTTTTTTCTTATAATTTTCAATGAAAATAAGTCACTTATATTTGACAGTTGAGCCGATGTAGTCTATAGGTATTGGGCGTCTCTTTAAATCGTCGTAGCGACGTGTCGCCGAACGTGTTACAATTATCTGTATTTTTTTGTTGTCCTTTTATACCGCTCTCTGCTTTTCCCAGTTAACGAACCGAAAGGAAGAGGCATCGCGGGCGAGTAACTCCGCATAATCTGCTTAAGGGTTGCTTGCTAGGCTCTTACAACCATTTCTACGGATGTAAACGAAGGGAGTTTAGGCCCGCTTCGCCACCCCGTCAGAGACAATTCCGTGCTCACCCAATTTCGCATTACTCATTAACGCATTTCTATTATAAATTATTCTCTTTATGGAGGCGCAGAGCTGGCAGCTTTTTCTTGCTGTTACGTCGTCATCTGCACGAGGATCGTCATCTATGTTGTCCCGTCTGTACCGGTAGGAACAATAATATTTTATTTTATTTTTTTAATTGCTTTCAATTTTATCGTATACTCATATTTTACATTATTATAATCAAAAATTATAAAAATAAACAGTATTCTCAAATCCATCTAATAAAAATAACTTTTAGATATCCGTCTACATAGATATTCGTGGAATCCGTCGCGGTTCGCATCCACCCGATATTGATCGACCACGTGCGAATTAATTTCCATCGGTCGACCCCCGTAAGCTTTTCATCCACCGCCGCCACCTCATGCTCTTCCTTTTACCTCGTAGCCAGAGAAAATTGCTCGGCCGGCCGCGTCATTCGGAAAAATTTTCCATCCAGCGACTCTCCAGGAATTCCCAGGGCGAAAGAGACGTCTGGAACTGCAGGCTAGAGGGTTTTCGTGCGGACGGGCCGAGCACGAGTAAAGGCCTGAGAAGCGGATTCTCATCTCTAACATATGGTCCTCGTCGATTCGGCTAAACGATAAAACGAAGTATTAGCGCTCGCGCGGAATGAAAGCCCAGAGTGAAAAGGTAGCCGGAAGTCCAATTACGAGAATGCATTAAGCCTGAACTTTAACGTATTCGTTTGACGGTGTAGACTTGCGCAAAATAGCGTCAGCTCAATTGTGGACGTATATGTTAGCACATGGACCATCCCAGACATATCACGTGCGAGCTCACTCCTACAACTGTCTATATGCGTTCCGTTACAAGTCTGGAAACTAAAAGCATTTGCTGGTGTCGTGTAGAAAGAAATTCTAGGAGGACCGGTTTCTCATCATATACCCGTAGTATATCACTTGTGGTGGTAGGAAATTCTTTAAAAAATTGAATTGACACGGAAAGTCGCGCGGTTGCCGGAAGCGTTTCGATGTTTTCCAACTGAAGGAGAATGGGTATGTACGTAACAGAGTAGTATGAGTGATAAAGGGATTGGTAGTGATAAAGCTTTGGAAAAGTAGGGTGAGAAAATATAGGATAGATGAAAATAGAAAAAACAAACTTGATGGGAAACTGATGAAAGATTATATATATATATATATATTTGAAATGATAAGAGAGAAGAGGACTCGAGGAATAAGAGAGAGACGAGGGAAACAGAAAAGCCTTCATACGAGTTTCGACTACTGAAACCGTCTATGGGAGGTTGGGATTGGCCCCTGCACCCATAAGCGTTCCCATCGAACCTTCCAGAAATAACGAAGAAATCGTCTTTGAAAGTTTTTCGCAAAGTCGTTGTACTGGAACGCGGAGTATGGATACCTGAGTGGGATATACATATGTATATAGTATATAGTGGAAGTAGTACTACATAGGAAGTGCTATAGAGACCGTTCGAAAAGTTGACGCGAAATTCATTCTCATGTGGAAATGAGTCAATCGATCGATAACAACTGTCCGTTATCGATATCGGTTTGCACGGCATTATTCTTCATAATACGAGACTATTGGAGGCTCGAGAGTATCACGGGAAAATCGCGGAAATTTCGGGGGAAGAGGAACGGGCGAGGGACATCTCGCGAAACTTGATTGTTTGAGATTAAATCTGCGTCCCTTGACACGTGGCAACGCTGCATTTGTCATTTGAGAGAATGATGACCCTATAATGCCATTAGGAGGAAGTTCACTTCCGATCCATTAAGTTAGTTTCATTAATTATTCTCTTATCATCATAGTAATTTAACATATTTGTCACGTTTGCTCTGAAATGAAAGGCGTACCATATTATATACATATATACATATGTATAAGGAGAAGAAAAGCAGGAGTCATGGAATCATAAGATTAAAAAGAAGTGAAGTAAATCAAGGATAACGGATTAATAATGATAATAATAATCATAATAATGATACATAGCTGAAAATAATGAACGAAAAATGTCCTTATTGTAACTGATGGACATCGTGTCCCAAGCAACCGTTGCTGCGAGAGCTAAAATATTGGAGTTGTTACTAGCTAGTAGACCATATAGGGGTGGTATGAGATATTCCTTCGGACAAAGGTGACATTAGGACTGAACAGCTTGTGTCGTTATATAATGCGCAATATCTGTACAGAAATCAATATGTAATTAATAGCAAATTTTGGTTAATTATCTATGCATGTTAATATAATAATAGTAAATTTTGCTATTCAAAAAAAAGCCAATATGCTGAATATCAAGAAATTTTACTAACAATAAATGCCAGGTACGACTATACTGAACATTGCACGAGCACGAACATTAGCTTAATATTTATAATTTATTCTTGCCGATATAATAAAAATTATAAAATTAAATTTCTCATCTTACATCAGCGAGGAATTAATGTTAGAGATCTCGAAGCCATTGTCGCATTGAATTTTTCAAAATTTTTTAAATCCAAGGAACGGGAGTTTTTATCCTAGGCTAAGATGGCTTAGAATTTCAATATTCAGATGCCTGAGGGTTTAGTTTTTTTTTAAATTCTTTGTTTATCTTCATAAACGCCCTAAAATTCCATCGCTTCCACTTTCTGGCCTCGAGTCAACGCACTCTTACAGTTGGTGTCCGAAGATGCCACCCTGTAACGACAATTGATGAATATCAGGGACTATACAAGAAGTCGTTTAAAAAAAGCCACGTTACACATTAAAATTTCTCTATATCCTTATTTCTGTATAAATTCACGTATGGCTATGTACGGAGAGCTAGAGGGATGAAAAAAGGGTAGGTATCAACAAGGGGTAAAAAGAGAACAAATGGGCACGTATCGGGAACGTGGCTTGGAGAGATATAATTCAATGTAATTACATAGTTCTTGGTAGGCAGGAGAGCGAGGAAGATTTTTAGTACAAGAAGTAGCATGAAATATTGTGTCACGAGATTTTCATCGCTTTCATGGAAACATACAAGTATATGTACGAGATGCGTGTGGTGACATGTGTGTGAGTTTCAGCAGATACGTGAAAAAAAAGTATTTTCTAAAGTTAGATACAGCAGCAATCTCATCGTATCGACGTGTTTGTTTCAAAAAATATCCTCATTTTTCATCACTTCAGGGAAAACTCATCTTCTCGGATCATCGAAAATCCTCTTCCCAAAATCATTTTGATAATGCGATCCAAATAGGCTTTTCGTGGAATCTTCGAACCACAGCTTCCATTTGTTCTTTACTGCTCGCCGTAAATAATATCGCGCGATCGTATGTTTGTCGTTTCTTTAGACGGAAAATTTGTCAAAAAGAAAAAAAAAACGAGACATTACAGATTATCCGAAACTCTCCACTATCAAGCAGCAGCGCTATGCATATAGCACGTACGTTTTACGTTCATTCTTAAGAGCTGCATAACCCTCGCATAAAGTTCACATATTACAATAATAAGATTTCAAGTTATCCAAAGATCGTATAATTCGCCCATTTCATTCTGGCAACCATAACGATACTTAATCATTGTCTCATATAATTTCCGACTTTGTAACTGTCCCTGCCACGTATGGCTACGTACGTGCATCCCTGCGCGTTTACTTCAGTCTGACTGTAAATTAACTTCATCTCCTGACCGTACAAACGATTGCACCAGGACGAGCCACTCCAAAAGGCTCCAAGCACATTAAAGCGTCTACATTCTCGTACAATGTATACATATATATATTCTTTAGTATGCGTGCGTATATATACATATATATATATACATAACGTTCAATATGTACCTACACACGTTCTGCAAGAATACTCTCGGATACACGAAAGCTCATTAGAGGAAGGGTCCTCGGATTTGCACGCAACTGCGCGACTAAAGTAAAAGTAAACCATACATCACAGAATTATACATATGTATATACCCTAAATCAAAGGAACTGAACACCAACGACGGTTCCATATATCACTTGTGATAGATAATCTAAGGTAAAAAAAGAAAACTTCTCAAGTACATCGATAACGGAGCTTCTGATTTTCTTATAGGGGTAGTTATGGTATATATATAGTAGGACCCACGTAATTACTCAATGGATCAGCCTTCCTAAGGATATCTCATGGGTAACGAGCCATGGCGATGCTGGCAGAAAGGCAAGCGAGCAGGTGAAGGGTGCGCTTTCCAGAAATTGAACGACCACACCGGTACGTATAGCCTCCATTCGCACCCCAGTCGTCAGAGAAAGCTACCCCTCGAGATGATAACGGTGACTATTAATCTACAGGGAGACCTGCGCAGCAATCAATTACCGCCATCTTACTCTGTCCACGTTCGCTCGACCTATGTCTCTTCGTGCAACCCCCCCCCCCCCCCCCCCCCGCCTCACCTCACGAACCTACTATACCGTAATACAAAACGGTTATTTGGAAGTCCAGGAACAATTTAGTTCCAGACTAACAAGTTTCTGTATGTATAGTTCACTCCTGCTACCTGTAGTAAGGGTGCGCGCTTAAGTAGCTACGGGGTTGAGTGCTGGATTGTTTGTAGCAATTCTACTAGCTGGGTGTATATAAGGTTCTCTTTTGTATGCGGGGGTAGGAAAATTTGGATAAGAAAAGTTGTAATGCCGTCGAGGAGCAGTTCGAGAGAATTTCATGGTGATGCACGACATTCGAATTTGTTTTGGGGTGATTCTTTTTTTTGACAGGGCCTTAACGTTGGATCATCAGTCAACTAAATATATTTTTGTCGTAGAGAATAATATAACCTGAGAGACTCTGTGTGATTTAATTAATAGTTCGGAATTTAACAAAGGCACTGCAGGTGTATTGTATATGTAAGTGCGCCACGTACGATGCTGCTATCAGACACTGCACATACGAATACTTAGGATATATTGGTTTCTCATAATAATTATGCAAATACCAACCCTCTATTTACTGCTGGTGCAATATGACATTCCGCGAATGCCGCCAGTGCATTTTGCATCAAGGCAAGGAGCGACGGAGCGTAGGAAGAGGGTGGGTGTTGGATAAAGGAGATACAAGGATGAAAAGTGGGGTAAATAGAGAGAATGTCGTTCAGTGATAGCTTATTCCTGTATTCGTCGTGAGAGCCGACGTGATTCTTCTACGTGAGGCATAATCTTCTTTCTATACTTTCCGTACAGTATACGAGCTTTGATAAATTACTGACACGCCTAACGAGCCGGCTAAATTCTGTATGCTGCCGTATGTAAATTATAATTTTTATATATTTTATATATTTTTATATATTTTTATAATTGTATATTTACTCAGAAATCTCGACGGTATGACGTATTTAATTGTTGGATATTGTCATACTCTTAAATGCATTCGTGACGCTTGCGCTACTTGACTCTTTGACAATTATCTTGGGTGCGTCAAGGCGTTTCGCAAGTGAATATCCTTTAGTATGGTTAAAATCATCCCCGACTCTCAGTTTGGCTCCTTTCGAGGGTAAGAACACCCAAGATGAATTTTCCATGGTAAATCCCGACGGGAATCACGGCTAAGAAATCCTCCCCCGTGAGAAAGCCTCGGTTTTTACGCTAAGAATTTGCCTGCTTTACCGGAAAATTTTTCAGCTTCATCCCGCACGGACCATTTAATACCACTCGTGCAATACTTTTTTTTTATCAGAAGATGGTTGGTAAAAAAAATTAATATTCATTGTCATTGTCAGTCTGTGCTAGAGGGTTCATTGAAATGCCGAAAAAGTCACGGGATAGGAATGATTACGGTATTATACTTGAATTTTGGAATTTTTATTATCGCTACAGATTTATTCGTATACTTGTATACGAAATAATTAAGGTATATAAAAATATAATGAGAGGAATTTTTAGCATTTTCTATATCGTTGTAGAATTTTCATATGGAAAGATCCGGTAGGTATGCGGCGTTCTCGGCTGAATCAGCCTACTTTTGCCTGAATAAATACAGCCTTAATTAACATGACGTCAGCATAGGATTTACAACGATATAAACAGACGTAATTCTGGCGATTGTTCCCCAGCGAGAGGGAGGAATATAGTCGTAAGGGTGGCTTCGGCCGTTCGCCCCTATCTTTAGCTACCCACTATGAGGATCTCTTACCTATAGCCAGCAGCTCCCTAACGCACCGAATCTTAACCAAGGGAATTTGTGAATTAATTGTCAAGGTCTCTCCTTGAATTCCAGTTTTATTCGGTGACTTTATTTTTCGCTCGGATCCCAAGGGACCCACTGCTTATCATCCCTTTAATTAAATACGAATTACGATTCGCAGTTAATCTTTCTCTGATCTCAAGTTTCTTGTATATCCCATTGTTTCACGATTCGCATCTGCATTATTCTATTTCTTTCTTTCTCACCTTATATAGAACTCTGATATGGGTATATTTACCTATATCATACCTTTGCATTTAATCACAGCAACCCATTTCACCATTTACTTTTAAATGTATTTTATAATTATTTACATTTCCAAACCACCCTTACACAATTACTCACCCTTAATAAAGAACATTTCTTATATTAATAATCGATTGCGAATAGACGAAAGATTATTTCCTCCCTCGATATGTAACCACCTCCCGGTCATCCCGTTCTATCTTCTACCCTTAATGCCCTGGAAAATCGAATTTCTTAAAGGAATCGCGTTCATTTTGTTCCAGTCGAGTGGAAAGCGGTCAGTCAGTTGGTAATTGTACCAGGTGTCGTTTGTCCTATGAAATGATAATGGCTCACTTATCGTTAAGCTTAACCTTGTAAAGAACGAAGCACTGACTTCACTAGACACGATAAAATTCAATTGACTTTCTCATACAAATTAAATAACAAGTAGATAATACTCCTTATGATTACAGATCTTATTGATCTTTTTCTTTGATCTTTACCTAAGTAGAGATCAACTGTGACGTTCAGACAGTATAAATAGAAAGAGTCATTAAATTCGAGATATATCTGACATCCCACCAAAGAGACAAATATTTTTTCAGGAAACTGGTAACCCCTAGTTTTCCATTAGGTCATCCTGTTTGACTTGACACTTTAACCACTTTATTATCTCTGTATTATTATTTTCTATTACTAGTTCCATTCTTTACTCCTTTCCTTGAAGATTAGTCACGCTTCCAGCGGTGCTCCGTAACACTTCGTTTTTCTTCGTGATGCTGTTATTATTATACAAGTGCGATATAGATACCCATAGTTACTGTAACCGTACTAGCTGTGTAATTGGCTCATCGTCTTTTCATATTCTTCAACATTTTTTAGACCTTTAAACTCTCTTATCGTACCTCGGCATAAGCTTTATCTGTCGGTGACAAAAAAAGGGAGATTCCACTGTATGTCATAGACCGTTGGGCTGTCATAAAATGTGATTTGGTGAATCCACGGGGTAACACATCCCGGCGGTAAATAACGTTTTGGCTCTGGCCTCGACTACCCCATGTATTCTCGGCCTCTCCACTTATTCATGAGTGTTTGACTTATTCAAGAAGCACGAAAGAGCCAGGTATGAGAAATAGGGTGGTTGGGATGGCCCAAAGGACCCGAATGTAAAAAAGCTGGTCATACGTCGACTGCCGATGTGAGTATAATATAAATCTGGTATTGTAGAGACGCGTTATGCATTTAAAGTTTTTGAAATGTCAGAATAAACGCGAGTTCTGGATTGATCAAAAATTTATACTGCTTTCCTTCTGTATTTACCCCTTTCTTTTTCTCTAGAAGCAACAGCTTTTTATGTGTATATTTGCCCAGTCGTCTGAGACTTTAATATGTTATAATGTAATATAACTAAATTATGTTATATGTACCCACGTTAAAGAGAACAGACTTGCCTTAATGTTTTTTTAAAATCATTTTGACATCCCCGCGATTTTATCTGTCTTGTATAGATATATGTCCAAGATAGCATGAGTGTACATTTTTCGTCGTACAACAGACTATAGGAAAATCTCTATTGGCTTTATACAGACTCTGAGAAAAGTATACTTACAGTATACTAACAATAAGTGTCGTATGGTCTCTTGAGAATATTATTTTGGATAAAACAGACTACTGAGACTTAACGCAGTCATCACAGAGGCTAACAATTATTACTGGGTATAGACAATTCGCTATTCACTTATTGCACGTAATCGGATAATTTTCTCCACTGTGAATTTTTGTCCGTGCGTAATATAAACGTATATAACAGTTAACGAATATAAATAGCGAAAAGTTTCAACAGAGTTTCTCAACTTTGATCGATATTCGACTGAAATTAAATTGAACGACTGAAGTCGTTGGTGGTGATTGGCTAATTCTATTTGGAAACTGTAAGCGAGGCGCTAATGAAGATGATCCTGAAAGTTCACGGGTTATCGAGGTCTGTGAGAATCCTTAAGAAATAAAATCGAACAGCTATATATAGTTATAGATAAAGGTTATTAGCCTTATAAGATTATACAGTATACGTACGCAAAACTATACATATACATACATATATCTAATTGTAAATAGAAAAGTGGCTAGCAATCGACTTCATACTCGCGTATAAAGAGAAGCAAATCACAGGATGATAAAAGAATCGTAGGCGAGTGAATGTGCATTAAAGTGGAACGCGGTGATCGCGCGCACGCAATAAACGTACAATAACGTCAGGTTTTCCGGCGGCTGTAAAGCCAGTTTAGAGCAGCCCCAATTGTGCAGATCTTGAACAGCATCTTGGAATTGCATCTAGTTGGGAGCCATTCGTAGCCATTGCATTTTCCCACTGAAACAACGTAATCCATTATCGTGGTTAAGTCGGGCGAAAACGATACTCGTCCTGTAATCCTTAGTAAAATGGCGGTTTCTACTCGGCCGGAGTTTGTCACGAAGGAGCTATCGTAGTTCTTTTTTCGGCTACATAGATACTGGAATTCTAGGGAGTTTTATATAGTGACCGTTGAATTCCTGTAGGAATCATTTGGGGTTGGTACCTATGTTATGTGGAGGTAGGTATCTATTATGGTGACATTTTCACATGGTAATAAAATCCTCCCACTCTCGTCCTACCTTCCTTGATACGGACGCGGATTACAAATTTGAAAATGCTCATTTATAAACTGCAGTTGCAGGCCTGCTGCTACGGTTTTATTTTGTTAGGTCGTTGTCGCTGTCTCCGCTGTCCCCCGAAGCAGTCGCCTGCAATTTGCAGTTAAACTCACAGGGTACCGAAATTTATCGTCGGAATAAAAATCACGGCCATTATACTTGTCAACGTTTAGGGGGGTTGGGATGGATTTCGGGGTAGAAAAAGATAATAACTTGTATGGAGTTCTGTTGCAAAAACTGGGACAAACCGCTTCATCAATTGCAGGTGTAAAGAAACAGCTGATTTTTTATGGAAATACCTTTAGCGCGTATATGTCAATTCTATACATGCATAGGGCACTGTCCGTATGGTATTGTTGGATCTTATTTTTTTAACTTTTTCAGATTTTTGGAATCTTGCGAATAACTTCTTTTTTTTTTAAGAAAACATAATTTCTGGCTTTTCGAGAAATTTTTGCCTATGTGCAAATTTTAGGAGCACTCGTGTATGCAGTGTATGCAGAGAACTCGAACACTGGTAAAACTCCACTGGTTTCGTTAACGAGACTTTTGAGAAAGTTCTTGTGGCTAGAGAAACGTAGGGCAGCCATCTTGAAAGTGGTATCTACCAATTTTCTGTTAAATTCATTTTTCAGAAATATTTTATTCCATCGATATTCGTTAACCGCATAATGAGAAATCATCAATCCGTTATATGTATATGGACCAGATACTAACTTTTCAGAACTACTCTTCACACTTTGGTTACTCATCCAAATTTATTTATACCAATCCCACTGCACTTTGCTGTTTAATATCCGTCGTTATTTTTTTGGGTAAACGCACTTTTCAACTACCACGTCAGTAAATCAGTTTTTATTCTTTTTCTAACTAATTCGAACCCACCAATTGCTTCACGAGAAAAGTATTTGTTGAAATATCAAACGCGTTTGTTGTCTGTCGAAAATCCACAAACAGAAACTTCTCTACGTATACAAAAGTTCTGTAACGTCGGAAATTTGGGAATATTTGATGCTTGACATATAATGAATTTCGTTACCAGTTTTCACGGTTATATCTTATGCATGCATAACATGCATATATACCGAATGGTCCACTGTATAGACTTTCATGGATCATGTTTATCCTGTCGCGAGTTTTCCGACGAAATAAAATCAGCCTTCTTCGGAAACTAGAAGACTTGGTATTGTAGTTTCCTGTTTCACCAAGCAGAATGACTTTCCTGTGAAATCAATGCAAATCTTACTATCCCATATACATCCATTTTGTCAACAGCGTCATAGCAGGATGCAACATATCAAAAAGACACATTCATTCACAATTATAAATTTTGTGAAAGATTTGTAGCAGAATATTTTTCATTAACATCACACGATCAAAGATTAATTTATTTTTCTACCATTAACTGAACATTCCATAGACATAGGTATATAGCTGTAGTGAGGTTTATGCAACACGTATATACATATTTCCAGAATAGTTTTTGGAATTGCGAAGACCTTGAGCACAAATCCCACACGTATAACAAGGCAAAGTCACACTGTATTATATCCACATATTTATTTTCCCACACCGGAACATACGAGTGTCGTATATTTGCTTGAAGATGAAATATGTTGACATTGCAAAAGAAAATGTAACGGAGTGTCGAAATCTTAATGGCTCGTAGAAACTTGATGTTTTCATATTATTATCATGGGTCAATTTGCATGCCAGTAGTGTTTAACAGTAAAATATTAAATAAACATTACGTCGACCAAAATCAACAAGGAACGAGGAGCCTCAGCATTCTTGATTCAATTTCACATACTCAATTTCAGGATTATCAGAATCTAATTGAAAAGCTAACAGTCGCAGCAAGAAGTTCTTGTGAATGAAGGGCGTGATGTCCTCCCTTTTCGACAACATAACCCCACATAAATTCCTGTCGTATCTCATCCTTCATTTCTCCCTTTTCTCCTTACTCCTTTTATCTCTTCACCGCCCCCCCCCCCCCCCGCCCATCACTTAACGTTTCCTCGTTTCTCTCATCTCAATCAACGAAACTCTCTTCTATCCTCCTACGGAAAAACCCGATCCACGTCACCCTAGAAACGTCACTATAAAATAAAAAAAAATTTCGACAGCTGAAAAAATTAAAAAAAAATGAAACAATAATTCGAAAAAAATCTTGACTTAATCTAAAATTATTATATACATCCCACTCAATCCTCCAAACGCTTCAAGTATCAAGTTGAACTTCACTCCAAAGCCTCAATGGATTAGCTAGTGATATAACACTTTGACATAGGATTAGGACTTGGCACGTGTCTAGTACATGAATTTAAATGGCTGCCGAAAGATCGTGGCTCTACCATACTATCGAGAATGGCAAAGGGTATAAGGTGTAGCGTGCGAAGGGGTCGCAATTTCGTACGTGATTGTGAGGCTTTCGAAGGACAGAATCCTGGCATTGAGATATCCTTTAAAAGCTGATATCCAACGCCTAGCGCCACTTTGCATATTGATGTGAATGGTGTGCAGGGATCCAGAGAGCGAGGCTGACGACTTTGGCCTCCTCCAGCGCACGCCATTGCTCTCCTTGCCCGCATTTTATCATTCAGTATCCTCATCCTGAACCATCCACTTCATCCTTCGGTATATATTATACATATGTATATATATACATATATACTACCAAGTATGATCAAAATAACTCCACTCCCCTCAAAATGAGGATTGCTCGACTGTCGGCTCCTTTTTACCTATATTAACAGGGTTCGCATTTCTCCCATCCCATTGGTTAGATGTCGCTCGTAAACAAAGCCTGGATAAATTGACATCTCCTTTCCCTTACCCTCCCCCCTCCCCCTTCTTCTCATCACTCCTTTCAAACCATCATTACCACTACCTACGGCTCGACTACAATCGCTGGCTATATTCACCACCACCTACTTGTACAAATGTAGTTTTAGGTATGAACTTGCTCTCCATCTCTATCTACTTCAATTTCTTTGGCCTCCTCACATATCGTATAAGTCTAATATATCTTGTTTACTGCATCTAACTACAATTGCAGCAAATTGTGCCACGAGATAACAGTAGCTAACCGAGGAAAGTGAAGCCCTAAGATTTACGTGTATATTTTGGCTGGATCTCTTAGCTGTAATGGCTCATGGCTTTCGTGGCTCCGTGCTAATATCTGTTTTCATCCTCTAACGTGCAAACGCCTGTCCATCCCTCTACTCATCACTGATCCTAACAATAGAAACTGTGAAAAATTGTTTCTCGACTGAACTTTCTACGGAACAACTTTTCAACCCTTTAATACAATACAGTACTTGAGTCTTGATACTTGAACCGATGGCCGTAAACCGTAGGAACTGAGTATCGAAGGGTCGTGAGATGCTCGTTAAATACGCCCATAAGTATCTATTGTACAGTGAGACGATGAGGGTCTAAAGGGGCGAACGTGAAATTGCAATAGCAGTTGATGGTCCGGGATATGCGCAAGACCAGGGGAAAAAGTATCCAGTTGTCCTTGGGACTTGGTGACGCGATCTTTAAGGGCTTCACGTCAATGCATTTTCTTTTGTTGGCAAAGTTTTGCGACTTCATTTAGCAGCCTCTTGTTTAGGGTGCGAGAGGAGGATACGCAGGGCACTCTTGGGAGCTTATTTAAAACAGAGACAATGAAGGATCGCGTATTGTCCACGTGGGGTAGTTAAAACTTGTCTCATAATTACTCTCATTTACCGCCGTCCTCCTGCTACTTCTCTAACGTCCAGCCCTCCCGAGACTACCCTTATTGACGCAACCCTCCTACGCTACCTACTTCCTATATCTACTGTATATGTATACACGGTTGGTATCTGTATTGCGTCTACCTACGTAATGTTATGCGTTATGCAGGAGTCACGCTGTCCGACTATAATGGTAAGGACTTCTTTATCATAGTTAAATTATTAAAAGCGCACGGTTTATTTAGCAATTATGCATTTCTACCTGGTTTTCGCAAACCCTCGCTGCTGCGCGAGGAATTGTAGGAATGACGCGTAGGAATTGTTGGTTCCACGCGCGAGCATTTTTATGCGAATTATAATTAATGCTGAATTCTTTATGGCCAGGCCAAAACCCGCTTTACGTGGGACGATCCTTGTTAAGTGGGATTCCAAGGTTAAATTGTCAAATGCGCCGACCTTCTTCTTTCTCTTTGTAATTAGACAGGTGCGTGGAGTTTATGAAGCGGAGATGTTTCTCTTTTTATCCAGTTAACAAGTATTCTGGTGGAAACAGCTCGCTAAAAGTTTCTTGTATTTTTCTATGGTGGGACATTTTCGGGTAATAAAGGTTTCGTGGGTTGATTGAGTTAGATGATTAAATTATTTTGCGCTACGCTGAATAATTTTTTTTACACGCGTCGATCTTACTTCTGGTTTGACACGTTGAACACTTTCATACAGGACGGATGCTAACGTTGTTATGATATCGATCGAGACTGCCAGTTTTGCTCATACGCATCATCACACCCTTTCCATAGTACTGACAGTGCGATCGTTGATGTTTGATTAAAAACAGAGCAGCAGCTTGCTTCCGTGATACGGAATTTCATTTCGTCAGTTGCAATTTTAACATGGCTATTTGCCCGTAAAATTACGCCGATATCGAAGGAATTCGAAAATCCCGAGACCAAAAGTTAACCGTGAAATATTTCCGGCGCTGCGGTAAAATAGGAAATTTGGACGTGCCATAAATAGCGACATGAGCTAGTGCTCACCGGAGCGCCAAGGGTGAGTTCATATTCGTTGTGGGAATACGTCGGACGGTGTATCACGTCGAGTAGGAAAAATGTTGAATTCGTGGGGTAAAACAAGGTTTCAAAATTTTTCACGTACCTAGAAAACCATCCGGTGTACCAAAACTACCCGGCACGCAGATTGGCAATAAAGCAAAAATCGGTATAGCCGTATTGCAATGGGCGGCATAGGTATGTGAAACGTGAACAGCTGTCGTTTCGGTTGAAAATTTTTTATTTTTCAAAATATCCAATCCTCCAATTTTCTCCAGAAACCATTAACGTCCTTGAGATGGAATTTCATGTCGCGTGCCTTCATTTCTTTTGAAATCTAACCCGTCTACTTTACCGACCGGACATTTATATAAGCACTTCGGCCGAATGGTTGTATACCTATGTAGTGATTGATAAGGACTCCGCATGTGCGACTACCATTGGGGAACTGGCGAAGGCCGCACCTGTTTACATCGTAAAATTTGAACCCCGGATATCAAATCGGGAACACCGTCTATAAACTTTAGTGGCCTTCTCCTATTTGTTGAAGTGACGTTTAACGCGACTCAATTAAACTGCAGCTCCGGGTCTTTACAAGCCTGAGACGATCGGATGAAACATTATGTAGTATTGTGTACTGTAGTATATATTGTGGATATAGATAATATACAAAGGGTACCAAGAGCAAAGGCGTTCAAAGGTAGAGAAAGAACGCGACAATCCCAGCTTCTCAAGGACTGAACGGAATTGGTAATACCTTTATACTCTATTCTCGAAGCATCAACTTTTTCCATTTGAATTGACCTGAAGACGAGAGATAATCTCAGCGTAAATGCTGATCCAATGCTGATCCAAAGCAAAGACGTCTGCTTTGCGTCTCCCTCCTCGTGTCTATCCATCCGATTCACTGATTATACGAAATTTACGTATTCCTATACTGAGACGCATGCATAATGCATACATGTACGCACGAGGATCAAAGCATCCGAGTGGAAGGCCTGAATAGAAGCAGAGTGGACTAGGAAAACTGTTTAGAGGGTGTGAGAAAAATATGAAATTTCGAGATTTTATATATACATGTTAAATGCATACAATTCGAGCGCTTATAAATGCATTTAAATTGTGCTTCGTTCAAGCATATACACTCGAAAGTTTAGTAGCCTACATAATTGCATGCTTAAATTATTGCAAATGTTGGCATCCATCCTTCAGATTAATAAAGCAATAATTTCAACGTCATATTTTCATTGCGCAAGCTCAGCGTATGCCGTCGCCGGGAAACAAGTGGGGTACAGAATTTTCAGAAGTTGAAAATTCCGGAAATAAGCATAAAAGGTGTTCGACGTAAAAGAGGACAGGTACGTTACAGTTAAAGGGTTCCAAGAGAGTAATCGACAGGCGTCTGGTAGTTCACGGTGTGCAATTTTATCCGCGATAAAGTAACAATTTGCAGAATCCACGACAGTGCCTCTTTGGATTCCGGTTTGGAGGGGGTGGAGGGGTGGGTTGAACGCTGTTCAGATCAGCTACTAACCGTTTTCGTTATCAACAGAAATTTTCGCGCTGAAAATTAAACGAGCGATTCTTAAAGCACGGTTTCCGGTTTTGTCTCGAAGCCCAAAGCGATAAAACGAACAAAAATCATTTTCATCTCGCGCAACTTTATGTGACGCATGTATAGAAATTTTCGCGTTTTAACATAATAAAAACATGCCGGTGAAATTGTAAAGATTTTTTCCCTTTACTCAAACCGGTTACTCAAAAGTGCAATACCGCTTGCGGTCGTTAATTATTTATTCAAAAGCTTAATCAAAAGCACGAGTGACTTTTTAATCGCACTGACATCGTCATCGTTTCTTTCTTCGTTGTTACATCTTTTTTCTGTGACTTTGCTAAGAGGAAGGAATTAGAGATAATGTTTCGTGTATATATCAAGCGAGATTTAAAAACCCCACGTTATTAACTTCGCTTTGTAATTAGTGTCTCGGCTGTTTCACTCGCGTTTAGCGGTTCTTACTTAACTGTAGCTTCATCCGGAAACGTGATACAGCTTAGATACTCGTTAAAAAGATATTTTACAACGTACCTGAATTTTTACAACAACATTTTAACTTTTGTTTAATATCGTATACGTTTGCCTTTTATTGATTGCGATTTCTTAATATTTACATGTTAATTAAATTTTCATACCCGTTCACCATTGTATGTATCCTACTCGTGTAATTATGTTTCTAATGCTCAACAGGTAGCGACCAAATAATTCAATAGGAAAGTGTTAATGTTTCCAGACAGAAACTTTATCCATTATGTTGTAACAGCTTTATCAATAGAGTCGACAGATAAACTAACGTGGCTCTGACATATGTCGAAATAGACGTCGCTGTCAAATACACGTGCGCATGAGAAGACTTACGAAATTTTAATTAAACTCAATAGTACTTTCGCTTTGTTTATATCTCATTGTATTTTTCGAAAAGTTCATTTAAGCTTGAGAATAATTTCATTTTGCAAATTAATGTCGTACAGTTAGAGGATTACTGTTCCTTTGAAAAAAAAATTTATTGAAGCTATATTTGACTTGAGAAGCAAATAAAATTATCTGCTACTCGAGTCCTACGATTTCAACTTCTATTCATGCATCGTTAATTACATATACTTTTTTATAAATTTTTTTCCTTATTTTCTTCTTTTTTTTTCATACCGCAGATTTTACTTAGATCCATTCGAGCCGTTTCATTAACTCTGGCATCGGTTTCACCTTATTTAAAAAGTTTCCGTCCAATCTTTTGCGACCGCCGGAAACACGAAATGAACTAACAGCCTCAACGTAATTCAGTAACGCGAGATCAGAGAGTGATGCCCGCCAGTAGGTATATAGTGTAATAAAAAAAAAGGACGCAGAGTTATCGTGCTGAAAATCTTAAAAGCAGCGTCGACAGGCGCATATAGCGAAGTAGCCGACTTTTCTACGACTCTTTAGCGTAAACGACTAGACGGCTTTTCTTTTTAATATTTTTCGTCGTTTGACTGTAACCCTTACTACGAAAGTCCTACCAGTTTAGTCAGTAACCGAACCATTAACGGTATAGCACAAGTAGTATCGATTATCTAAAAATAAGATCCATATAAAATAAAACTAAAAATAAATAAAAAAAAAGATGATATCCCAATATCATTACGTCACGCCACGTAACGATCGTTATGGATCTATGCATTAATCCATTTCAATTTTTATAATTTTTCAAAAAACTTAAAAAAACCTTTCTATACTATTATTAAATTAAAAGTATTCCCAACCCTCGTTTTAATTTTATCAATTTTCATTTTATTTTATTTATCGTTTTAATTACCATACGCGTTTATCAAAATCATACAGTAAGTCATTATATCATTTACTCGAGAATACAGTTAAGGTTGACGTTGCTTGCAAATTATTGCTTGATATAAATACATATAAGCGTATCAGCCGGATCAGGAGAGGGCGGTTTTTGATAAATGCATATATTATATATACGCGTACAGGACTGGTGTTACAAGAAGGATATAAGGTATATACCAAGAAGGTAATATATTTTTCATCTCATCTAAATCAAACAGCGTCTGCTCTACCTACCGTTATACCTATAACATTATATACCAAGGCCTCCGCAGACCCACCACGTATAACGCTACACCTTCATTTCGTAAGGCATACCCCAACACTTCAGCACGCAACAACCCACATGCGTTAGATACTCTCGTGCCTCCGGGTCTTATACCGTATACGCTGACGATGCGTAGCCTTGGGGGCTGCTCGCGAAACAGAAAATTGGCCCATCTATTTCTTGTAGCACATTTCCTGCCAAGTATAGCGAAACCGCGGTGCCGTCGTGCCCGCAAAGTTGCGGCGTCTGAATAAATGCATGTATTTTAAAGCCGCTTCCAACGTCAAGCTTTATACTCGGCGCAGTCCTACTGTCGCTTTGTTGCCACGTCGTTATGTTGCTGATGTCTACTGTGCGAACGCAGCTTTTTTTTACGAAAAAAAAAAAACTATTACACTTTATTCTCGCTCGATTGTTCCTTCATTCACTGTGACAAAGTTCGAGCGAATTATTGAATTTACTATGTATGTATATGCCAACGTGTATACATATACATACAGTATATGTCTATTTATACTTTTGACATCTGCCAACTGAATACAATCATGTCACCGGGTATATATTGCATCGTTTTCCTATGACTGTTTTTTTATTTTTTCATTTCTTTTCACGGTTAATAGCAAACTTTGGACTCGGTCGACAATGGAATCACTGGGGCTAGTTCAGCCACTGGCGTCCCGTTTAACGTCACCCGACGCTTAGTACGTGGCGACTTCGATTTTGCTTTATTCGAAAGCGGTTTTAACAATGGGACATAGTACAGGTTACATAAACGACTAAAAAATCTTTTAACGAAAAATGTTGACTGGAGTATGTATAAAATGTTTTTCTCTTTGGTATAAGTTAAATTTATACTTTTACTCAAATAGACGCATGTGGTTTGTGGCTTTGAAAAACGTAAAGCTGCTAAGCGAGGGAAGAGCGTCCTCTATAAAGACGAAGGAACTGTGCCGGCGCGAAAGTGAAAAGAGGGCTAGAGAGAAAGAAGCGTGAAAAAGGGCATAAAGAGTAAAGAAAAATAAAGAACGAAGGTACAAAGTGGAACTAGTGCCGGGCGACATTGTTGTACGCGCGAGTTTCGCGAAAACTGTGAGAAAAAGCGAAAGGAGCGTACCTGCTGTTTCTTCTTATTTATTTTTTACCCTTTTACAATTCCATTTTTTTTTATCATTTTTTACCTTCTTGCTTTACGCCACGTGGAGATGCGTCAAAATGAGAAAATAATTTAAATTCATATTTTCGCCCATAAAGAGATTTTGCTTAGCTGCCTCATTCAGGGAATTGAAATTCTTTGACCGTCGGTCCGCGAAGAATCGCTTTGACTTTTCTGCTAGAACCTGATATCTATTCAAAGATACATGAAGAAGTCTTGTAACGACCTAAGAAACGCTTCAAAGACCTTTTTCTAGCATTTGCAAACGTGTCTGAGTCCGTGGGATGAAACGAAAAGAAAGATCTACGTTATAACGACGTATATACATATAGGTGACATACGTATGTACTGCATACGTAGAAACAGGTAGGCGCTGAAAGCGCTCCTTGCGCACATCTGTGCATTCAGGTGCAGTTGCACTCGAGCTCAGTGACAAGATCCATATTAAATCTGAATCTGTCAGGGTGCCTAGCACTAACGAGGATAAAAAGAAATATTTAATATACATAACGTACGATCAAAGGAAATTTTTTAACGCGATTGTACTATATGCATAACTAGTAAAGAAGCCGGCAGGTGAAATTGTTCCCGGAGATGACGTTCAGTGCGCGACAATAAATTCTTTCAAGTCAAGTATACCTGTATATATAATTATATTTTATGGAAAATGAACTTACATAGATATCATTCCTTAGCCCTTCTTGCAAATACTCGTGGAATATAGTGACAGGAGTCTTTCCGGTGTCTGCCAAAAGTCGAGCAAGTTTTTTAATATTTCTAAAAGAACAGGGGTTATGGTGGTGATGCCCGGTATAATAAATTAGGGAAAGGGAAAGGGACGGGAAAAAAGGTGAAGGAAGGACGAGGCTGGAGAGTCAAGGGGGACGAATGGCGGGCGAGGGGGGAAGCATGGAGAAAGAGGAAAAAAACTTCGTCTCGTTATTCGAGGCTCAGGCAAATCCCCAACTTCAATCCTGTCTGGTATAGGCGAATCCGCAACCAAACAAACCGCCATTTGCAATTTTACGCGTCAAGTCTAGTCTCGTCGCCGGGGGGGGGGGGGGGGGGGGGGGGGGGGGGGGGGGGGG
>JARQSV010000373.1:34227-50635 GCA_030142285.1 Calameuta idolon
GTAAAGTGTTGTTTCGTTGCCGGCCCCCCCCCCCCCCCCCTCTTCCTCCTCCTCAACGCCTTCATGTCTGATAGGTTTGTTATGTTGGGATTACGTTGTCCAATGTCCAACATCCCCCAGGATTCGTCATACTGCTTTTTTTGTTGTGTCGTTATTCATTTTTTCGTTCCTTTTCTGCAGACTCTCTCATATTTTTACCATCTTTTTTTTCGCATACGTACTAGCCTCAAGCGTTACGAGTATTCCCACTGCAGTGGCTATGCGCGCTATTTTTATTCTACGACCTCGTTCAACTTGCACCCGTGACTCTGAGCCTTTCGAAGGGCGCTGAGAAAAGAAGCATACAGGAGGAAGTTCTTCATCCACGTGGCGTATCAAGGTTATCCGTATTTAGTTGTTTCCATAAAGAATCAACGATGCGGCAACAATTTACCCAGCAACCTCTTTCACATGGACACCTCGACCGAGTTGTGTGTCACCGTGAAAATTACTTTACTAATTGTAAGTGACGCGTGATGTTTTATAAACATAACCTAGTGACCATGAAACCATACATGTTGGCAAGGTATGATAGTCACAGCTAGCCATCGGTACTTGTACGTAAACGTATAATTATACTGCATTGAGCCGTTGTCAGATAGAGAAATTTTTTCATTTTCAATGCATCCACAACAATTTGAATACTAAGATTTGGAAAGTAACTGATTCGACGAGCGGGAAATTTGAATTAAAATTCGATAGACTCTTTTCAGTTACCAGTTGAACATTTTCAGAACCGGTTGTCGTAATTCATCTTAAATTCACCAGGAAATATTAACATCCCTCCAATAGCTTACAAATCCCCCTCCCCCACCCCCCTCCAAATTTGACGAGGCAGCTCAGCCTCGACGTTCCGCACCCCACGTCATGGCCGACAGTTAACCAATTCCTGTATGAGTTTTGTCAGAGATTAGCTACCGCGATATCACGTTGCCCCAAGACTCACGATTCTCTGCAGATACGTATAAGTATCATACACTATAGCAATACCCTTAACGCTGCTTAGTCTCGTTCGGATAATGGCCAACCCGTTTCAAGGTTTTCAACCCCTTGAAAGCTCCATGTTCCAACTGAACGTTTAGGTCTATTGGTCCAGAGTCGAGATGGCGGACCATTACCAGCTTGATATACTATCGGCATGAAAGTATAATTGGTCAAGCAGGAATTGACCGGTGCTCTACGTTTCTCTTAATCCACCTCCCCGACCTTCTACTATCTCGTGCGAGCTTTCAGCCGACGACCTCGTTTCACCTTTTTTTTGCAACCCTTTTATAAGCTCGTATCCTACCACCGTCTGCCGACTCTCTACGCTCTTATCCTCACGCCACGACTCGACGCATCAACGGTCAAATAGAAGTTTAGCGTTCCCGAAGATCCCATGGGCTGAGGTGAGTGGTCAGATCGTACTCAATCTATCCGCGAGGTCTTTCTGAGAGGGTGCTCTTATCGGTCAACGGAAACCGTTAACAGTATGAAAAAAATGCCTACAATCGTACATAATATTGAACGTTACTGGTACTATACACTACACTGATTTGACAATGTAAAAAGTATGAAAAAATTTCCAAAAATCTTTTCAGACTTCAAGTGATATATCTTATATTTTATATTGATTTCTTCTGTCCTTTTTGCAATCTTCAATATTTTATATCCGATTTAAAAATGTCGATCTGCTGACGAAGTGTTATTCTCATGATAAGAGAATCTTTCGCAAATATCAGTTTGCAAGATTGACAGAGGCATTCGAATATGTATTAGGATTCGAGTCTTTTAAGTAATATGATATTTTTATTCGATGCCTTGGATCCCCTTTATTTCATAAAAGGAAATCGCGAAGCATCTCGCTATGCTATAGAGACAGAGTCTAAAAGCTCATTGTGATCGGTATTCGATAGTGGAGAGCGCCTATCCGGTTCTATTAGGTTTCGATTAGATAGCCATACTCCCCTCTATATCCATTATAGATATAGTTATATATTTACAGATACCCAATAAATATATAGATATACGAAACACGAAATCTTTCTCACTCGGTTCGATAATATCCCACATTCCCAGTCAGCATCAGGACTTGACTTTACTTTCTGATTTAAAAAGGAAGGAACTTCTAATACATTCCCCATTCATTCCAATCCTTATATCTCGATATAGTTCCTATATGTACAGTAGCAAGACTCATTCCATACGTTTTTACCCGGGTCTCCTCACGCGCAGTTACCTAAACGTCACTCTGTTGATTCGCAATAAGATACGAAAAAATAAGAAAAATAAGAAAAAATTCCATTTTAAGGTAAATAAAAACTTAATAAAAATTACTTAAACATCTACGCAATAGTTGTATAAGTTTTTATGGAAATTCTAAATCATTCTTCACCTTACAGTAGTAACGTTAGGCATATTGTCCGACTCTGTATCCATATTCAATAGCCTTAATGGTTTATGGGCAGCCAACTCATAACGATGCCACGGCCATAATTGAATGATGTCCAGCGAATGGTATTAATGCATGAAGATTGGCGGATTGGACACATTGGAATGATTATAGGTAACCGGTGTTCACCATTGCGTCACATTACGATTCGTGCGTAACGAGGCTCCATGAAGCATTCAGAAACCTTGTGACGGTTCCGTCATTGGACCTCTAGGAGGGAAATGCACTTCGTAATGATCGTATCGAGCACGATATATGTAGATCAGTCTACAAGTTACGTATGTGAGGTTACGTACGTTCGCATCGGCATGCCCAGCTGCGAATTCTCTCTCGCATCAGGATTACGGCTTATCGAACATCCGTCTGGCCATGTTAATGGCACCTGACGATGCCTAATAAGCGGCTGGTTACCTTCTCTATCGCGTATAGTCCCGTGCCTCGTTTTGCCTAGTTAATTTCGTTAATTTCACTGAAGTAACTGCATATATCGTAATCTCAATGTTCAACAAGCTTAGTGCACATCACTGAGAAATCCCGATCAGTGCAAATCCCTTTGCTCCTTTCTGCACTTATGTGTAAACCCTGTCTGCTCGAGACGAATCAAATCGATTTGTACTATGCACGCCTACGGAAACTCGTATCGTACCGTGGTACTAGCGTCTTACCTGCTTGAACCACGGAGAACGGTTATTGAGTATTCGATATAACGCTGAAGACATTTCGCTGTTGAGATGCAAGAATATCTAGGTCAAATATTGTACCTGTATATGTATATATATATTCTTTTTTTGATATCTTATGGGTAGTGTCTGCTATCACGTGAATGTATTCTTGTTTCTAGTATTTCTACCAGTGTTTTCTTGTTTCCACTGTATCCGTTTGGCCGTACAGTCGTCTTCTTCAACACCGCACGTTCTAAACAAACGCAATTAAAGTGGGATGTGACGTGAATACTCGTAGGATATCTCAGGTTCTTATATGTATACCTTATACTTCCATCGAGTATCACGTTCAACCTTGGCCAAGGTTTGTGGTCATTTAATGCCGCCTGCATTTCACCTTGTTAAATTTAGTTTGAATTAAGGTAACGAGGATCACTTGAATTACAATGGTCTTTCTTTTTGTTTACAGGTGAGCACTGATTCCCTGTATAGACACTGCTTGATTATAAATAAGACACTGGAAAGCACAGCGAGTCAAGGTAAAGATGGTACCGTTACTTTTGATATAGACAGTAGAATTGAACCAATTAGACAACGTACCCTCGACGTACGTAATATAGAGTCCTAGAAATCATTGAATTTTTATTTATGCTTTCCGAGAAATTAAAGCGATTACAGTCGGAAGAGCTTCGTACGTGCCGCGAAATCGCCTTGTTCGCTGACGATCGTTGCCCGTCAATATGTTTCGCGGTCAAATCAATTTTTCATTTTAATTCAAAACTATAAATTTTATCAATTGTCCGTAGCACGTTTACCACGATCACCACTTTAAACCATCTGCAACAGCCAGTGCTGCTTCAACGTCCGTTAGTTTCACGGAAGTGCATGCCTATTTCGCATTCTGTCAATTCATAGCCATAGAACTGGGCGTAAACATATATACAGTATAACGTTCATCTGTATATGTGGACACACACACACATATATATATATATACACGTAGCTATATCCCGTGGAAGTAACGACCATAGGAAACCGTCGCGCGCCGAACAGCAACCGTTAACTGTCGGCCAATCATCCGACTTCCCAGCATTCGTTTGCGCGACGTTGTTACGCAAACGTAAAATAGAGCAGCAACATTGTATCCAATATTAAACCAATAAAACCCGTCTGTATTCTAGAATCGCGTAAAACGTCCGTATGAATTTCAAAGACCGATGTAACTCTGTGCAAATAGACCAGTTACATTTTTCATTTCTTGTGTCAAATGAGTTTCGAGATTTGTTCACGCGTCGACTTTCCGAGTCTAGAAATAGGTGTAAGGTAAATAGTAGCTTATTTAGAAAGTAAAAGAGAGAATGGGAGAGAGTGAGAGGGTAAGATAGAAAACGGTACACATTTAAAATAAGAAAGTATCATCTCTGCACCAATATTGTAGTGCTTGCTGGAAGCAAATACCGCATACATATAATAATTTGGTATAAAACGCTCAATGCCGGTGGATCGTACGAAAGCGAACTATCGGGCAGCATTCGTGGTTATAGCTGGAATTGGACCAGTATGTCGTTATTGAAAGTCGTAACCAAAAAACGACAAAGAAATAGCGAGTCAACATGTAGGTTTGGCATTGGAAGTTTCATGGATGAGTATTGCTGCGAAGACACCAACAGTGGCTGTACTATTGTACGTCTATAGTGCATGCTGGCACACGGCAACGTATTATGCATGCAGCGTTATTACACGATCGAACCGTTTCCAAAATGAACGTTATGGACGCGCCTTTAGGGCATCAAAACGATCAAACGCTTGGTCTCCGTATTTACGTTGATCATATAAGGTTTACGACAACGCGTTATCCATAACGTGTACATACTAACGATATAGGAATCATTCGAGTAGTTACTATCGGCCGCATCGTTACGCATATATTAGAAGTCCTTTTTAGTAGGTGATCAAATTTGCATTCCTATATTCATTGCGACTGAAATAAGAATATGAATGACTACGCGTGCGTTGAACGAGGTGTTAAAAAAATGTAGGTTTTACGTAAACCTTCTTAATTATTGCGGTATAATTTGTATGAATTGGTGGTTATATAGCCTGTTAGGATGTTGGCAGACTAAATGAGGTTGACGATGACGAGAAAGTGATATCCTGTTTTTTATTCGTTAATTTTTCTCTTATCAGTTTTACATTCTACCTAGAAGATTAAATCGGTCGGTAGGAGATAAGAATTTCACGAAAGGTGACTCGAGCTTTATGCATTACCGAGCGATCACTGTATTTTCGAAAAATTTCCCGACGTTTTCTTCAACCGCCAGCAGATAGCTTTTACTACGCCAGCAGATTTTTTGCCGGCGCAGCAGGGATTTGGGTCAGTTACACGCTGGCATCGGCTCTCGCTAATATTTGAACACAATTAATCTGGCTTTAGGTGCCCATTTTAACATTCTGCCGGCTACATTATTAAAGTGCGCCCGTCTCTCCAACTAGTTTGATTCTCACTGCGACTGCACTTGCAGCGGAAGATCAAGAGTCATCGACCAGGCGCTCTCGTTAATCTCGACGTTTTGCAACGTGAAATCCGTGCTGTTTCTCTTCGTCCTACCTTATCGCGTCATTCTCATCTTCCTTCCTCGCTATATGGCAGATATCGCTATACCTTTATGTATTATAGCTACTGTAGAGCGGCGAGAACGCACTTCGGCGGCACGGTTGCCTTTTGACGTTAGCAAAATCGTCCTGGCTCGTACTGTCTTTTATGGGTCCAAGAAAAAGGTAGCTTCATTAATCATGAATTCTAATTAGAAGAGGAACCCGTAATTAATTGTTAAAGACATTTAGAAGGCGGACTCCGCTCCATTAGCCTCTTCAATGTTATATTACGAATTAAAATACTGATTTTTTACTTGGACTTTTATTTTTAACCAATTTTTACAGTACGTGCCTATTTCAGTCTTTTTCTATTTCTCTTCTTCTCTAACTAAAGAACATGTGTGTTCGGGTACGAGGACTTAATTGCATTGACGAGTAGCTGCACATTAAGCTCTCAGGTTTACGGATAGCAGCTAACGAATGACGTGTCATGTTAATGCAGGAATAAATTACATAGATAAACCTCCGGGCAGCTAGCCAGTAGAGAGATAAAATAGATCCGAAAGGGAAAAGGAAAATGATAGAAAAATAGAGAATGTTGCTCGTACAATTTTTGCCTGGAACACGTATGTAGGTGTACAGAGCATTGTGAATGGCTGGGACGCGAAAATTATTCGTGATGTTCGACCGATTATAAAATCGTACGAAGCGTTATCAATTTTTAGCTCGTTTAAATTCCCTTTAATAAAGTCACGACCGCTGTCGGGGGCTGTCACGTGTCTGCAGTTATTGTCTGACTGACACGGCACGCTGGCCCTGAAATAACATTAACGAAAATATTTGAATGTGAATAACAGCGGCGACAGGGGCCAAATATAATTCAGAAACGTTTCTGCAATGCTCCGCTACCCAGGTATTTTAACCATTATGTAAATCGATGCAAAATACCGCTGTTGCAAGTTAGTACACCGGCGAACTATGGTACGAAGGTAGGTATAGCTATGCCATTTTAAAATGGATACCTACCCGAATAATGGGGAGTTTAAGCGATACCAATAGCTATATCCACCAAATTTCAAATAATTTTGTACAAAATTTACAGAGGTCCACAGTGCACTAACAATCCATACATTTGCTAGAGTTCGTATCAGCATACAAAATTGCAATAACCATTGATCGCACGTAAATCGTCATCAGTTTGAATGGAGCAATTTAGGTTATTTTTAAATTTAACATATACATATAATTTACATAATATGATTTACTGGTTGATCGTTTTTTTACAGTTTTTTTGCCTCGTTCACATTCGAAATAAATATTAATACAGGGTATAGTATATAGATACGAAGTAGGTACGGCTTGACGCCAGTGTTTGATGGCTTCGAGACGCTAGCAGAAATCGACCCAGAGGTCCGTGGCTAGTGGAGCCAAAGAACCGACAGGACTTGGCCCTGGGTATCCTCCTGGAGAAGATGGAGCCTCCAGCAATCAGTAGGGTTTTTCCTTCTACCCGGAGATTTCTCCTCTGCCCATCCCACTTACCCAGATCCTACCTCCTTGTCCCATTGCTATCTGATGGCCCGTGTTAAATCGCCCATTACCCAATTGCTGTGGTATATATATCACAGCGACTCGCACCAGTAGGACATTCGCCAGCACTTGGATTGCATCGACGCCGCTTTCAACTACACGACTATTGTTCTTCCCATTTCTAATATAGGTATTCCCCAGTTGGTACAGGATTCTGCGCTTTTTTTTGTTATGCCATGACATCACTTTTATTTTTTGCTTCATTCTTTATCCTTTTTTTTTCTTTACACTAGCAGTCTCACTTATATATAATACAGCTGGAATATCTGTCTCCAATCTATGTATACCCGCCTTTATTATCGATATAGGCACTATTTATATGTTTGTTCGATTCGCGTGTAGCTTCAGTATTGACTGACTGCTGTAGTGTTTTTTTTTCTATTTTACAAATTGGTGTGATTCTTTAAACGAGCATCGAAATGCTCACCAGCCTTCTCTGTGCTTTTTTTAATGTCCTTCGTACAGTCGACAGCGAATCGACGTTGCGCTCTGCTGCCAGCGATATTGGAATTTTTTAATGGCGACTCTGCGACTCTTGTATGGATTGTGCGTTAACCTGGGTAGAGTAGGTCGTATTTGCACACGGTAATCAAGTGTCTAGACAATTGATTTCGAAGATACCGATAGACCTCTTATCGTACAGAAAGCACAACACAAGACGGATATTTTTGGTGCATTTACAATTTCCACCTAACGGCGTACTTTTTGTTCGAGTTTTAATGAGTCGCTTATTAGACATCCAGATTCACTTTGTGCCAAATCACAGAGCTTCCGCAGTAATTGAGAGATTACCTATGTAAGGATCACTACCAGTTTTACAGGTAAAAATAAGTAAACGGTAAACTAACAGTTTTTGCAATATTCATAAGTCGCGACGATACAGTTGCCTTTGATCTTTCAGTTCTTCCCCATCCCACACCGTTGCGCAGTTTAATTACTCGTCGTTGCATTTTGTCTCGTTGAAAACATCCTTATCAATTTCATTTCATTGGAAAGTAAAATTTAACGACATCGTCACGCTTACTTTATAGAGACGTAAAAATGCAGATTTGCTTCCTTTATCGTTTCAAACATTTATGAAGGTTACTCACTACTACGTAATATAATATGACTAAGACATTTTAATCGTTTCATTAATATCTTAGCTGATTTGATTCTCCACCCTTTTCGCCTTTTCGTATTCGTTATCGCCTTTGAAGAATAGGCTGCTCCTTGAATTAATTGCGTAATTCATTACTAGTGCTTTAAGGCACTTTGATAACCTCTTATATTTCTATACTCTATCAATTCTTATCATACTTTATTTCTTCACGCTCCATCATCCTTTTACTACGTACAGCAATATATATTTATATATTACGTAAGAGAATAAAAATAAATGTATTACTTATGTATTTTATTCAGTTTGCATCTATATATGACTTTTATTATATGTATGTACATGCACTTTACGGGAGAAATAGTTACGAAGCGAAAGTCTTATTTCACTGTAATAAGAAATACCCGGGTAATAATTCATTCGAGCGTGGTGCTGAGTATTAAGGAAAAAAAAAGAATTCAAAAAAGGGAATATAACTTCAAGCAAATTCACAACGTGCTCGTTCCTACTGTTTATTTGTATATTTGCTTACGCTCGGTGAAAGATGTTACGAAGGTATTCATAAAAGAGTAACACAGTTTATTTATAAGGCGCACTTATAAGGCATCCCTTCTTGTCACGAAAGAGAATTATTTTGCGCAAACACCTGTTAACCACCAAGAAGAATCGCTGTTTACCGTTCTGTGTGTATACAGAGGGGAGTCGTGACGTTTTGCCAGCTGTAGGAAGAAACTCATTATTTATCGCACCAAAGTTTTCAGTTAATTAAGGCGAGTTCACAAAATCGTGCTTGTAAATATCATTCTTGAAGTTCTCATGATCTTCCGCCCCCTCGGCAATTCCCATCCGCAGATACTTTTCCACGAGCGCGAAGGTGCCTAGCGGCATTGAAAATTCCGTAGGGAAAGAGGTTTATATAGAAAATCGCTAGTTAAAGGCACCGATCTGTATTCCGCAACAGGGCAGTATTTTATGCACGCGCAGAATCGGTCAATGAGATGGGAAAGTAGGGTAATTTTGGTGCAGTGCGCTCTGGAGAAGGATTGGATCGATTGAATGAATAGTACTGGTCCGATTCGCATAAATTATAACGACATCGACATATCGCTTTTGCTAAACAATAATGGCCACGTTTTAATTCACTGCGGCACGGCGAGTATCTATTGTTCTCACGGTACGAGATACACATGAAAATCTAATGTGAGAGATAAGGTTTATCAGTTGGGTGGAGCATTCGGTTCAGGTTTGATTTTTCGCCAGTTCCACATCTACCCTTTTATTGTGCTTGGTTCTTTCATTGGTTCTCTCTGTTTTTTTATATTATTCGCTGATGAATCGACAGAGAGGGAAACGCCTTCGATCGAGTAACGAAAAACGATAGCACGTAGCACTGGCAATAACCGAAGGTGGAAGATGCTGTGAAAGTCTCTGAGATCACTCACGGAGTTTCTTTCAGGAAGATGAATCCTCTTTATTTGTGAGAAAATGTGAGTGGGAAAGGTTGAAGAAAACGGGCAAGGGCGATTATAGAGGGTGGGAGGGAGTGGAATCAAAGGTCGTAAACGGGTCTAGAAAAGTAAGGAGGCTGTAAGGCGCGATATTTATTATTCTGAAAAGTTCCGTCGGTTGATTAACGCGAGTTATGAGCGTCGACGTAAACCGCGCTACGTAACGATGGAAAAGGGTGAGGCTAGATACGTTACCTGGCAAAGAGTAACTAGGAACTCTTCATAAACACCGCAGCACTATGCGGGATAATTCAGGCGAAATGTAATATTTGTTCATTATTCAAAATTAGCTTTCGACTTCATGAGGCGTCGGGTACACCAGCCAGCCAGCCAACCAGCCAGTCACCCAGCCAGCCAGCCAGCCAGCCAGCTGCTTAGCTAGCTATATTACAATTGTTACGTATAGCAGAAAGGCTGCCGTAGAAATTAACGGAGTTTGCTTGGAAAATCATAGACTCCTGAAGTCCCGGGTGGCACGTGACCGGATATGTGTAGCGCTGAAGTTTCCAAGAGCCTTTGACTGAGTTACGTCGCACCGCCTATACTTAGCTTTACCGTTGGTACCAGGATACCCGTACCCATTTAATCCTATTAAATATAAGTACCCACGCTATTACACCGCACTTTGACATCCTGGCTGTGAGTCTTCTATAGATAGCAGGTACACCTAACGTTCTTCGAATTTCAAGTCTCGGATTTTCTTTGTTCTCGCATTCCTTTTCTTACCCCATTCTGCTACTCGTTCTCATGCTCGTACAACTCTAGCTAGAAATAAGGGACCATTCATCATCGTGTACCATAGTAACGTAATAGTATACCGAATATATTCCGGGACTCGTCTCTATGTCTTATGACAATTACCCGCAAGCGTTATGTCGCCGGTGGTTCCTAGCACTTCCGTTCTCGGACTTTTAAACAGAAATTAAAAGGATTATAAGCGCGGCTACTCTGCTATATAAAACGCGATTGCGTATGAGCGCGAGACGCGGTCCCGTTGAGAAAATGCAAATGGAGGAAATGAAATCCCCGCGGTGGGCTGAGAATTACAAGGTGGATTAAAGGATAAGGGAAGAAGCCTGGCTGAGCGTATATACTCCATTCAATAAGGCGCTGCTGAGTAAAATCGACTAAAGGGATTGCGGCTACCATTGCGATTCTGCTATTCAGCTTGCTATACTTTTCCTTTTATATTCTTATCTCTATTTTCTCTAGTGCTCTTGGGGATTGGGACAGTGGCGGGGACGTGGGTAGGTGCAGGGGGAGGTGATACGAAAAGAAATCACTGGAAAATTACGTCGCGGAAAATGACTTAGATCGAGTTTAACTTGAAAAATGTAAATATGAATTCTTGTTTGGTTTGAGGAGATTTTATATTATTATATTGTATATGCCAAGAATAATCAGTAAATTATTGACAATAGTAAAGAGTAGTAGTTTCTATGTATCCACACGTAGAATATAAGGTGGATATTGGCTATGCGGAAAACGTGCCTGTAGGGCAAAGTGCAGTTAATGTGATCCGCACGTAGTATCGTCCAAGAGAATAATGCAGACAATGCATTGGTATGAAGAAAATGCAATTATTTACTTCCGTAAAGTAAACACGTTTCCTTAGTTAATGATATTACAAATTGACTATGACTGTATTTATCTACAAAGTACAGTTTACATCTACTACTATTTCAACCGTCTAGTTTAGTTTGTTCAATTTCAAATAGTACACATAGGTACCACGGATATCGAACTATCCGGTGGCAATTATGGCAACTCAAATCTGACAAGGAAACCTAGGTAGGTGTCCGTCTCTGATTTTTTTCGTTTTCACATATGTTGTAGCACTCGAAAAACTAAGCGACACGTGTTTTTTCTTATCGGCCTAAACTGAATTTTTGGGGGTGAAAATCGCCCCTGAAAATTGGGGTACTAAACACCCATTTAATTATTTCACATATAAAAGCGGCATCTTTCATAATGAAACCAATTGGAACAATTTCCTCATAATGAGAGAGGAAAAATGTGATTTTATCAAATTTGTCGAATTATTTTTAGGGGGGTAAACTACCCCAAGATTGAGATTTTAGGCTTTCGCGGCCAATATTATCATTAATACTCATGGTTTCCGGATGGAAGCCGCGTCTGTGTTCAGCTTGTTGCCGACGTTTCGCAAACGTTACAGTCTGCATCATCAGGGCTAGGAGGCTCCGATACTGAAGCTCCCTGTTGTTGGGAAGTCTTAATATACCTGTGGATTGCTCATGCGGATCAGTGATTCAACCTATCAAATTTGTTTAGTTGATCAGCTGATCAATTAAAAAACCGGGAGGACGGTGTGCCAGATGGGGTTCACTTGGTATCCCCGATCCCTATTAAGGTTATTTGGATGTTTTAATATTTCTAGACCTTCGCGGTGTTTTCCCCAAGATTGTTTTTCATTATATAAAAAATTGACAAGCAGGAGTAAATTTGAGTCAAAAAATTTGAAAAAAATATATGTTGCTCGCGATAATTAAATAAAGTTTACGTGTTTTTGCATTTTTACGAAAAATTATTTTTTAGGGGGTAACCAACCCTAAGTACATTTTATTATGAATCTCATAAATAAAATAGTTTTTGCGAACGAAACCAACTGGAAAAATTTCCTCACAAAGAGAGATCAGAAATGTGATTTTTTCAAATTTGTCAAAAGAATTTTTGGGGGTGATCACCCCAAAATTATTTTTCATTATACTAAACCACCATAAGTGTAGTTTCACCATAGTTTCACCATAGTGTAGTACCCCAATTTTCGGGGGCGATTTTCACCTCCAAAAATTCAGTTTGGGCCTATAAGAAAAAACACGTGTCGCTTAATTTTTCGAATACTACAACATATGTAAAAACGAAAAAAATCGGAGGCGAACACCTACCTAGGTTTCCTTGTAAGTATAGCCGCCTTGTGCGTAAACAAAAACTAAATTAATATAACCGTATTAGCATATGATAAATCATTATTACATTGCCCGTTTGGCAACACAGAAGAAAACATCAGCAGGAAACATAATCATTGGATCTCTATTTGTTTTACTTCGAAAATTTACATGTATGAGAATGAGTAAAGTGTGAACTGTCATCGGTGCTGACATCTGGTGGCGACACGAACAAAAAGACGTTACGAACGTAACGACGTTCCTGATCCTGAATAGTCTGATACGTTATACGAACGCCTTATAGCTTTGGCCCGCATGGATCGATTTCAATGATCTTCGGCTGGTTTGATTGGAAAGTATGAATTCGAAGTTTATTTTGAATATTATTGAAAAAAAGATTTTTCTTCCAGGAATTCATTCTGAAGCGTCATTTCATAACGAAAGGTACAGAGTACAATTTCACGGATTCTTGCTGCTGTTATTATTATTATATAATTGTCGTAGGAAAAAAGTGGGAAGATTCTATCAATCGTTAATCGGTTATCGGGACTGAGTCGTGTGTATAGAGGACCCTAATCGGGTTGGGACCAATAGTTATTTTTCCAAGACGTGTGCACGTGTATCTGCACGTGCGTGTAGTTGATAAGACCAATAATGCTGAGGGTTGGTTGATCGCAATACAAATCGCATAAAACCCCTTGAAAGGTCGTCAGGCATGTGGCTTGATGAGATTTCCATCGATCGATTGGAATTCTTATACGGGGAAGTCTAAGAAATTTTTTTTTTCTTTACTATATATTGAGACAAATGATACAATTGTATACTATGTATTATACCTTATAGTGGATCTTCAAAAGATTTGCAGTAAAGAATTTTCCTCGTTGTATCGGCGAAGGCATCCGTTATCACGAATAAAGAAGTGACGTGGATCGCATTAAGGGTCTTAATGGATATCTTAATAAAAACCCTCGTGAATGCTTCGCTGCGGCGAAAGTGAAAAGCTCAAACCAAGCAATATTTTGAAAAGAGCTATCTGTTCCCGTCGTGAAGGCTTGTTGATTGGGTGATCTGGAACCAGTAAGCGTCTAGCGACTCTTTTGACGAAGACGCACAGTAGCACCCAGAATACAGTTCAACGACCTCTTTTAAGGGGACAGTTGATGGCCATATTAGAAGGATGAGCGAAAGAGCTAAAGCATCTTCGAGTCTTTCATCTTTTCGATAATAATCAGTCAACCTTACCGATAGCAAAGATTCAATAAAAGAGTCGAATTTTCACTGGGCTACTCAGTCTCTACGTAGTCCCAATCATTTGAAGAGTCTTTTTCGACAATGAAGTCTGTAGAGAGAAATAAAAGTGAACAACGAGAAGAGTAAAAATAAGAGACTGACATCGTTTCTTAGAAATAAATGTAATTGCTGTTTCGCTATCAGTTCGCGGTTCTCCTCTTTATGCATGGCAAAAATAATTTAAGTTTCCGCCACGTTGAAAACAAGCCGAATTATTCAAAGGGAGCTCGGATCGTCTGCGAGAGTTTCTCATTTATTTTATTTCACCACACCGTGCTCTTCTTTATTCGCCCGGCTTTTAGGATCGTCTAGATAAACGCATGGGGGCTTGTCGAGACAAAGGCACCCTGCCGCTGCAGGGAGACTATATTGAATCTCGAAATCCGCAGTAGCATCGTCCGAGAGCCTTGCAACCGCGTCTTGGTTCATTGGCGTCGCTATACATATACTGCTTCCAGCACTTGGTAGCATAACAATGTAAAAAAAAAAAACTACGAGAGACAAACGCTTAGATGATAGTGGAAGAGAAAAAGGAATGCCAAATAGAAAAAAAAAAGAAAAGGAGTAAAGAAAAATGGTTGGGGAAGAAAAACGCATCTCATATTTTTCTCTTTTCAATTTTTTTTCCGTCTTTCCTCTCCCTTTTACTTTCTGTCGGAGTATAGTTACGTCCGTGATTTACTCTTGAGACAAGGAGCCATTTGCACCGATGATGTCACGACGCTTGACACTGTCCGCGTATCTCGACCTTTCACGGTCTCACTGGTAGCCACAAAGACGCGGAATCCTTGACCAGGACGTCCAAAATGGATGAGCGGTATTTTTACGGGTTAGAAGAATAACTTAGGACCTTTACCAAAGTAGAATTGATTTTCGATTTCGAGTGACACCTCAGCAGCGGACCTATTTCTGGGATCATCTCAGCAGGAATGAAGTAGGACAGAAAAATGACTATCTATGCCAGCATACTGTCCAATGGCACAGTAAAACATCGTATTCGACATACAAGGACAACAGGACAATAGATTATATGGCCAGACGCTTCTTCTTGAATTAGGGATTGTAAACGCTGACGCAGGACGTCCTTCGACTACGAAGTGGCTGGAAAATTTGATCAGCTCCTCATCATACACTCTCTAAAAATATAATCAAACTCTAAAGTCCAGGGTGTGGTGGGTTGACTTGCTTCTATTTTTGCCTCAGGGTTTCTACGAGGTCCTTTCATCTTTTCACCGACCCTTTAGTACCCGGCAGGGCTCCCTCCTACCCTCCCTAGGATCTAGGCGTTTTTTCCCTTGGTAACATCCCTACCCTCTTTGGCTACTGTAATATCACCCTCCGCTCTCACCCTAACAATTTTTCTGTCTTGTCGCACCCTGAGGCGTAAAATGAGGCATAAAAGATGACGCGGAGGGTTGATAACGTTACCTACGATAAGAACTTTTCTTCCCGCTTGGCTCGTCCAGGTGTGTCGGAACAAAGAAACTTTTATTTGACAACTTCCCTCATATTCATACTCAACAACCACCAACCTCCTGCTCACAGTTTCTTTGACTACCTTCAGTGTGGTATTGGCAACTCCTTCTAAACGATCGCTCACCCCTCAAATTTCAGGCATATCTATCGAACTTTTTTTCAAATTCAAAAAGTATTGACATTCTATTCAAATTATATCGAAAAATGACATTGGGCTTTGTCATTTCGCTAAAAGTAGATCCAATAAAGAGACAGTAACTCCCATGGCATTAATTCTAACGGGATATCGAGTAAAGAAAAAATATACATATATCTAAAGGATATGCAAAAGAGAAAGCATAGATATCATCCTATATAGATATATCTCCACTATATTGTTACGAGGTCGTCCAAGTGGATCGTCAGGATTATTTCACTCTCTCTCTCCCCCCTCTCTCTCTTCCCCTCTTCACCCATTCTGTCTATCCATTGTATGACTGGTCGTTCCGGAAGTCAAGGTAGGGCGGAAACGAGACCTTAATGCTCCTGCGATCGGCACTGAGATCAGACCATCAGGATCAGGCCATTCGATATCTATACTTGCACGGCTATACACTTCTCCCGTTAGCTTAACACATTTCCAGCTGCAATCCAGCTTTATGAGTCCTGAACTCCGTAGTTTATTCAAGCTCTGCTAGAGTCTAGGGCTGAGAAACTACGCCGTCAAAAAGTGGGATCAGTGTTCACAAAAGGCTCCCCCTGCGAGCAGTGCACGATCCGGCATCCTTTTTAAAATTCTTTTTTTATTTTTCCTTCGGTTCGTCATGTATCCA
>JARQSV010000373.1:50645-103838 GCA_030142285.1 Calameuta idolon
AAACGGCCCCCCCCCCCCCCCCCCCCCGCGAACTGTGCACGATCCAATATATTTTTTTTATATATTTTGTTTACTTTCCCTGCGATTCGTCATCTATCCAATGACGACGTTGATAGGCCTGAGATCCTATGGAACCAAAGCTGCTTACGTACTACCCTGTTATAGGGTATCTATTTATTGTTAAATAACGGCGTCTCCTTCCTGCTTCAGGAATTTTGGCTTCGAAGGTTTAAATGGCTTTGGCCTGACTACTTTAATCCGTTCATGGTATCGATGCGAGGAGGTCGACGTAGCGAAGTAGATGATGCTGTCGCTGCACCGGCACCGGATGTACCAGCATAACGTACTTTGACGTAAATCCCGTCAGTGACATCGGGAATGTAGCCAAACAAAATAAGACGACGCCAAGGGGAGCCTTCTTTTTTGCCTCCGGTTACGGATACGACGTGTCTCAACGTCGTTTGAGTTAGGGAGCAGGAAATGTAAAGTCGAGTGTGCAACTTGAATTCTGAGATTTTACCTTTTTTCCCCGATTTTTTTTTACCTTCTTCTTGATTCAATTATTCGGAGAAGTGTTTGGACAAAATATTCGCGCAAAATGTACAAGTGTCCTACAACAAGTGGCAATTGAAAGAAATCATAGCCAGTGTATAATTACCTATATATGCATATGGATGGGTAATTAGGGAATTCCATCGTTATGAGAATCTTCTTGAAAGGGTATTTATCCCTGAAAATTTTGAACGACCTCAACTTTTATCCTCCTGCTCTTTAAGTCTTTAAAATTTAATCAAATCTATAGTCTTCCTACCTTTTTATTCGCCTGAACTAATTAAATCCAAAATCGTTGGAAATTAATTTTTCTATCTATCACATAGGCGTTTCATTTCTCGTTTGTCTATAGTTAGCTGACGTCGAAACTTTCTGGTGAAAACTGTACTTGCACCACTTATACGTACGTAGGTGGTGGGACGCACTTGAAAACGGCAACTTCCTGTAACTCCTTAAACAAACATAAGCGTTAAACTATAAGCTTGCTTAAACTCGGCTCCGTTAGAAGTTTTGGCCTAGTTGTAGCTATCCTACATGGACTTGCAAATTAAGGCTCGAATTGAGATTCAAATGGACCAGCGATGCTGACATCTTGAGTATCACCTTGTGTCAAGTGGCCATCCTGCTGGTACACACTTTAGTTATGGCACCGAGATGGACTATAGTAGTTGAGTGACAATAGTCAAATAATATAACGTAATCCTAGTTACATTTTGTCTATCCACAATGTCTATGTCTATCTAATCTCTTTATGATCACCACGTAGGATAGAGTGTTAACGTGAAATCCGATTCGCAGCCTCGTTAATGGCAGTCTGTTTCGCAGCTGGCTAATTGGAATCCTTTGAATTATATCAAATCATCTAACGTTTCCTAATCATCCCCTTATCAGTCGCGACAAGGTAGATAATAAGTAATAACAATATCTGAATTGTACATTCTATATATGGTATTCTCTACGTTATTAGCAATACCCATTGACCTTTGACAGGTAAGATTGATGAATTCATAGGCTTGGGGAATTCATATACATAGCACAATCTTCGGTATAGAAATATTCGCGGTCTCCTCCTCTTGAAGAAATTGACGTTCTCAGATTTACCATACACGACTCCAGGCTATATGTAAGCTATGTTTATATATGAGTATTTAATGGGAAAGTGGAAGGAAGGGTACATACCTACTATACGGCAGAAACGTGAATTTTCGACGGGATGCGGGTAGCCACCAATAGCAGTTTTATAGGAAATCAGATAAAAGCTACGTCCCTTTAGGGTTGCGCGAGGGGTGAATATATTGAAGGGGTTGGAATAAACTTAACGCTTCTTTTTTATTTTTCAAAAAGTTAACCCCGTTTTCTATGGTCAATAAATGTAGTGTTAACATCTTCGTTGAACCTCATTTTCACATAAATATAAGGATTCAATAAATGAAATTGCTTTAATAAAGAACATGGTACTTACAGGTATCGTTGCACATATCGATGTAATACAACGCAAGAAGAAATCACCGTCGACAGTGGCTCCCGGGTGTCCAAAGGTACAAACGCGGAGCGACGTGCTTCCAGAAAAATGAAGTTCAACATGTAGAGTCTAGCGTTTCGGAATAGGCAGTGCGAGCGAAACGTATCTTTCGCCAGGCGAGTAATTTGTTTTCGCGGTCGGCGGAGCCACAACGCAGGCTTCCACCGAGTGCTTCTCTCGTTCTCACAGCAAAATCGATGCTGTTGACTGATCATCGGAGCTCTGAGTAAACAGAAAAATTTGGAGGCCTAGGAACAACATATTTTTACTCGGGGATATCGAAGAGGGCGGAAGGAGGTGAATGTGAGCAGAAAGGAAAATAAACGAAATAAAGGTTCGATGGCATCCATTTCAAAAATGGGAAAAAAATGTTTTAACTGAATCAGAAATTTTTAAGTTTATTAGAGAGTAACATTTCTTTGCATTATTAACTTCTGTTTTACACAGGTATGAAAGATTGGTCGTACCAGCGATTACCCCTGCGTTGCAGAGCCATCTGTTGGCCGCGTGGCGTATTCACTCGTTAGTTACTAAGGCAGAGACGATCAAGACGACTGCACACGATTTCGAAGCTCCAAATCGACAATCGGAATCCCCCGGTGGTCCATTAAGGATGCTCTCTGTATCTATCTATCACGTGTAAATCGGTAGCCGTGGCAATGTTAACCCATCGCGAAAGTTTTCAACTGACGAAACCGCCGCTCTAAATTCTTGCAAATGGTGCCTCCTGCGATGGTGAGCTCCCACCACTCTATATCACACGGCGTTAAAGCCAACCCCGCGCTGAAACAGCCCGCCGCCGTGCTAAGATCTCCGATACATTGAACGCGAGCGAACGATATCGGAAGCTCTTGTTGGTTTTGAAGTTCTCCTGGTACGATTTATGAGATCCTGAGGGAGCAGACTATCTTGCCAGGAAGTAATACCCTCTTCTTCACACGAGAGATCCAGATACCTCGGTGATGATCCTGCTGGTTTCTACTTGGCGTTCTCTCTTTTTTTTTCTTTCTTTATTTCTCAACCATTACCGCTTTTCGTGAGCGCCCAACCGCATTCTTTCTGCTACATCCTACGGCACCCTCATACAATATATATATACATATATAGATATGTATACACATACTGAAAATCTCTTTAAAAGCGAGCGTCAAGATAGGAAATAAAGGACCCGCGCAGCATAAATTTTAATAAATCTTACGATCATCTTGTCTACCTAAAGAGGGCTGATTTTTTCTTTAATACAGACACGTAAGGTTGGCACCTCGGGTAGGGACGACGAAATAAACTGGTTAGAGTAATTGCAAGGATGAATGATATGGCGCGAAAATCGTTCTTTAGAAATATTTCTGTTTGAGCCCATACCAGGTAGCAATACTGTGAGTGGCTATAGGGATAATGAAGCCTGGAGATAAAACCCTAAGAGTGTATAGGTGGCCGCTAAGAGACGAGGAAAAGAAAGACAGGAGGTAAGAGGCTACAGGGTAGAAGAGGTTCTGAGGGATTGAAGAGGGTTGGTACGAGCAAGACGACTAAACTCAATTACAAAAGTTACAGCTAGAGCATCGCTGCGTCCCCATCCCGTTCTCTCCTTTTTCGCTTTACTTTTATTGTGATGAGCTTCGCGCCGTCGGAGTGGAGGTATTTTAATATGCAAGACGCGAACAGTGGACAATATGAGAGAGAAATAGCGGGGCTTTAGGGTAGGGAGAGGAGAGGTGATCTCTGCTACAGACGGATGGTACGAGAAGAGGAGGTTGGATGGCACAAGGAACAAAGACAGGAGGATCCACGCAGATATAAGACAAAATGATGCCTTGGTACCGGTGGCCATGTTCCTGGACCAAGAAGCTGAGCGGAAAGGAGGAATTGGAACCAGAAGGCTGAGGATGAACGGGGGTATGGCTGTAGAAATGGCAGGAGTTTGTCATGTCCGGAGTGGAGATGACAGTTCCGTTCATCTTAAAGTTTGTTGTCTTTTGCGGTACAGCTACGCAGCTTCTGGAGATCGTTACGTGACAGAACTACCTTACATCAAAACCCTGATGTTTAAATAGCTTTAAAACAGATTTTCGGCCCGCGAGACTAATATTCCCATCGGGGTTATTACCATCGCGGGGCAATAAAAGAGGCTGACATTCTGCCATTACCGACGACCTCATCTTCCACGTCGACCTTCTCGACGACGTCGTCCGCGACGTCGGCGTCCTTCTTTCATTCCATCTTCCGAGACCATCCACTTACACTGGAATAGGATTACGCCCGCGTAATCTTGGACTTCTCTACTGCTAGCTACGTGTATGTACATACCTTCCGTTTACGTATTTGATGTTCGTACATATACATGTACTATATACTGCATTGACCATTACGTAATAAGTAAAAGCGTATATATGTATGTATGGTACAGTCATTATATCGCTTTCGACTATTGTACATCTTCGATCTGCCGTCAGGTACGGCTATTATTTTTCAACGTCCCTCTCTGCCTGTTCCGTCTTATTATTCTATTCCATTCTTTCATTCCTAGCTATCCACCTATCCGCCTATCTCCTATCTACGGAATAAATTCGAAATCGCAGGAGACCTGGACTCGGGGACATCGGATAAGCATGGATTCCAAGAGCCAGGATCATATCGTTTGCTCGGATCGACGTTATTCCTTTCCTTTCTTATTGGCCATTTGCTATCCACTTGCGTATAGCTATCGTTCACCAAACTTTCCAAGATCTCCACCAGAGAAGCTTCTTCCGGGTCTTGTATACGTACACGTGACATGTATATCTATGGACAAGGATCCAGATACCTAAAATCTTTCAGACTCCTAACAAGTCTCTTGGACGATTTCTATGATGTCATGCAAACATCCACTGAATGTCCTATCAACGTTATAGTCCTTAAACTCGCAGTATAGGTACGCATAGTATATCGCTAGACGTTAATTCAAAATCACACTGTGTGTTTCTTGATCCCCGTATCTTGGAAGTGGTCCATTTCGTACAGGACATCTGATAAGCAAGACGCTTGGCAAACTGCCGGACCTACAACAGCGTCTACGCTACTCCACACTCTCGCTGCACTAGTCCCAATGCAATTGCAACAGTTAATTGCTCGAGCGATGAGAAGCGTCATGATATCGTTGTTTCATGGCTTGACCTTTGTCCCGGCTTGGAAACAGTCACAGACTATATTATTCTTGATACTCTCGTTACCATTCAACCGGCGTAAAGGTTGAACGATAAAAATCTTGGCTGGACCCGTGCTCAACGAAAACGTTCAACTTATACTCTTGCGAATGTTACCTGCATACTTCACGAACATTCGAATCTATACTATTGTCTATTCGCGTTTTTTTTAGAACAATAGTAAGTGTCTACTATGCTTTTACTTTCTTTCTCCTTGTCGCTCGTTAAAGATCAATGCAATTTTATGAAATGACTTTTAGAGCGGTACTTGACCTTAGGGCGTTGGTCAGTTACGGTAACGCAATTAATTTCTTTCGTTGGTCATTCTATCTGGATGCGTTTGATGCAGAACGGAAATTTAAAAAAGGTATTATTCATTCCACATGAAATAATTGTATCTAGTGATTATATAGCTGTGTTCAAATATTAGTCGTTTACACGGTAGAAACGCGATCACCATGGGTATTTATTTTCTAACAATCGGATGATGGACAATTGTTTAAAATTTGTATTATTATTTATATTTTTTCGACAGTCGATGCGTTTATAAGTTCGTGTGTGATTATTATCCAATTGGGTTGACTAGCGACGTGAAAAATAATTTTTATTTAAATCAAATGTTCAGGTATCCATGTATAAAAATGAATGCCGTACTTCTACTGTAAATAGTTGCTAGGGCATTACGTTACATGGGAACAATCGAATGTGAATGAAGAGGTAAATATATAGCGAGTACTTATCGCGTCACTTGGGCAGAGCGAGCATTCAATCTTTATTAGTGACGGCGAATGAGTTCGTGATTTCACCCACCAAATTGATCAAATACGATTAACCGTTGATTTCCAAGGAATGAAACCCTCTTCCTGACAGTGTCACCCATGGGTTCCATCACTCCACCTAGCAGATTACATCTGTCTGAATAGATCATTGTGGACATGTTGTCTCGCGTGGAAATGTTTTCAGTATTACGACGTTGCTCGTTGCACGTTTCCTGTATTTGACACGTGAATTAAATTATTATCCTAATAATTTCTCGACGATAAATTATTTTATCAAGAATACGGTAAACGTTCACTTCGTATTGCATAACGCGTCTCATCTTTACACTTGTCAAGGTTCCGGATAGAACGACGTCGCGACGCTTTTGAAAATATCTCGACGACGTTAAACTTAAGAACGTTCCCGAAGAAAGTTTTGATTTGTCCTGATGCGAATGGGAACCTTAAGATAAAAAGTTTCCGGAAGCCTTTGTCACGGTCAGTTGTTACGGAAGTTCGATTTGATTTTTATTCTACTTGTTTTTTTCTTCTTCTTCTCCCCCTGCCCCCTTTCTCATAAAGATTAACTGTTTCCCCTCTCCTCCTCTTTGTTGTTCTTCTTTACCCCGGCGACATGTTCCATTCTCACGCTTCCCTTAATCCGACATTCTTCTCCAGATTGGATATCCAATTATCCTCTGTTTGTTTTCTCTAGCTGAACTCGACTTGCCGAATTACTTCGTGATAAATAATTTTTCTCCTCGATCGTACATCGACGATGGATAGTAGTATTGAGGGTATTCGATCAACCGGAAGTTTTAATGGTACGACGAGGATTCCCGCGAAAATAATCAAAGCGGATTTTTATCAGCACGCTTCGTGCTATTGGCTCACTCGCCAATTAAATTTTTCATTCTCGTTAGGGCGCGACGAAGCGTGAATTAACAAAGTCACAAAGCTCCCTTCGCCGTTAGTTGAACTATAATCGACGGCACGCAACTCATGTAGAAACTTCGATGCACCGTCGACCATCGGCAAACGGTTGGCTGCTGGACCAAGGTTCAGGACCAGCTATAGTCCGTTAATGCTGACCCAATGAAACGCCAAATACAAAAAAATCATTAATGGTTTTTATTATTAATAATGGAAAGCAATGCTGGGTTACAAGTGAATTTTCAGAATCACTCAACGACGTTATCTGATCTCTGAATGTACGTATAATACATATATTATTTACTCTGTGCCGTCACAGAATTTTTTATTGACATGCCGCAACTTCGCCTGTACCTACAGTATACATCGGAGTAACAAAATCAATGACGTCAATGTTACTAGGCGTCTACGCTCGACTTGATTTGCTGAGGAATGTCACGTCTGCGAAAAGGGATCAAGGTAAAGGGCCAAAAGTTAAAGAAAAGGGACCTTTTGGGTATCGTGAAAATCGTCCGTCTCGCCACTATACGAATGGCACCGGAGGGAATACTTTGAAGACTTGGGCAAGAGAAGCGTACAATTGGGAGTGGATAGCAAGTCACGATTTAAATACGAAATCCGAGAGAAGCTGACTCTGTGGAAGGTGTCGGCAATCCTAAGCCAGAATAAAACCGTGAAAGTAGCGCCGTAGGAAAGTTTATCCAATGGCGTCTGATCGCTTTTATCTTGGCCGCTGAAAAGCTCAAAAGAACGAGGTTCCCTTCGTCGCGTTTACTTCATTCAAGCACCCCGTCGCCTCCTCCATCCTCTTTTCACCCTCCTTCCCCGAGGGCTGCCCACTGATAAATAGCTCGAACTTGTGCTATTATTTACTTCGGAAAAGGCGTCCTTTGACGTAGACCAAGCGACGACGAGATCCCTCTCGCTGTACAAAATAGTTTTCGGGATTAATTAGCATCCTGCCACGGCGAGTTACCTTGAACGAGAGAGAAAGACTGAAGCAGAAGAGACTATAGGGAAATTCCAAAAGCGAGGATCAAGCTGGTGATTGAGGGGAGGTAGAGAAGTAAAGAAGTAAAAGATGGGGGAAAAAAGTAAAATCGTAGGAAATGTAAGGAAGAAGAAGAAGAAGAAAGAAAAAGAATAAAAGGGATACCTCGACTTCTGAGTCGAGCAAAGAACTCGACTTAAGATTTTACTTAAACGCGAGGAGTCGCTTCTCTATTACGTACTCTTCCTTGGTTTTGCCACCCTCTCTATATCGACTGAGTTTGTCTTTCCAGTCGAGTTTCACATTGGGATCGAATCCTATACATATTTGTTCAAAATGCAAAAATTCAGTAGCGCGAGGTTGCAATTTAAAAGGGAGTGTGTATCGTCCAAGAAGCAACAATTTACTTCTCGAGTTGTGTTCTGCCGAAGTCTACCCGAATGGGGAGTCCAAAGAGAATCCCCCAGGGTCGAAGGGTTGTTCCTCCGGCCAGGGTGGCGCCTCCCCTCACATTTTGCTTCGCTCTATGGATCCAATGTGCAGTCGAGCCGAACAGCTAATTCGGAACGTGCGACGACTTGGAATGTTGAACGACTTTCGGAGATGCTGTGGCGCGTTACGTACAAACTTGTATATGTATATGTATGTATGTTCCCTATGAAATAACTAAGCATCGACTAGTGTTAAACGATCTATCTACTTTCGAAAGGTGAACTTTTAATTGAAACTTAAGTAATCTATTATTCCATGTAATCTCCCAAGCAAAATTAATCTAGCTGGACGTTTGTATTTATAGATTTACTTATTTTATTCAGTTTGACGACACGATATTTTTTTTTTTTAATAATTTTCTACCCGAACTTCATGCTTTTAATGCTCAGTCGTAACGATCCCAGAAGTATCAACCAATTTTTGTCGGCGTGTAAAATCGGATGCTCGTACGATATATTCTATAGAGCTTCGTGAATCGGCTGATAACGATGTAACGAGCGTGAGTTACCGGGGGTTACTATACGCAGGGCTATGGATGTTGATAAAAGGGTGGAAAATGTGGTGAAGTGAAGTTTCACGACCGTAGGATAACGAAAGGAAATCGAGCGTGGTTGATTCGAGTAGACGATCGGCAAAAGAGAATATCCATCGACCTGAATAGCGAATACTCTTTCGTATTCGAAACACTCTCATGATAATGGGTCGAATACTCGAGTCGGAGCCTCGTGGGAACGAGAACGAACGAACAGCGTGAAGTAGTTGCTGGTTCTCCATTTTCTACGGCCCTTGCAGCCTTTTCTTTCTTTATTTTTTTTTTTCCTTTTATTTCCGTACCTTATTAAGTTAGTCTTTCAGTCCGGTTACAAAGTCTATCGCGAATCAAGATACTTGGTACAGCCAAGAATCTCAAAGCTCAACAGTAGGTTATCTTATGAACTTTAACCTTCTGCCTTTCTTTTATTCTTCGTCCTTCTCTCTCTTTTTTTTTTAAATAGAAATCGTTGTATCCTTTTCTTCGTTCGTACCACTAGCCGTATACTGCGGGAATCCTAATCGTATTTACATTTGTCTCTTTCGCCTCATTTCTTTAATTCGATTTCGCCATCATCTCCTGCTTCGTGAACGGTCCTGCTGTTAGCTTCCAACCCCTCTACCCCAGGAGGTTCGCAGCCCTATCATCGATCGAATTTGCCGCTCGATCGAGACCAATCAGAAACAAACTACCCTGGACCACGTTGAACACCCTCCGAAGTGGAAGAGCAAGAGAGACTCGGGCTAATGTCTTTCTCCCTGTTTGAAGTTATCAGGGCTGTGTTTGTTTTCGTAAGACTTTATAAGACGCGACCTGCGACTTGAAAGTGTTCGGCAAGGCAAAACGTGAGGAGTCCAGGGTATAAGAGGATCAGAGATTAAGAGAGAGTAGAGGAAGGAGATGCTGCTTCTGGACGTTGAACGAACTTAGCTGATATAATTAAAAGGTTAACTTCTGGTTACTTCCCTAGTGAATTTTACGAGCTAGTTAGCTTCTCTGGTATCTTCATTTTGCATTATAATATATTATGCATATTTATATATACATATACATATATTACAATGGCAGTCTTACGTCTGAAAGTACAGCTAGAGTCGCGGGATACGATTTCTGAGAGAAATTCAACAATACAAACTTGTAAAGGATAGCAGGGGTATACCTATATATAATATACACATCTAGAAGCTCCATCTCGTGGATGCAAGTAATTTTATGCACCATTCGCGAGCAGGTGGCAGCTTATTATTCCAATATTCACGCGGCACGCTAGACGCACGTCGGAGAAATGCACTTCCCACACGATATTACGTAAGGGAAGTGGTTTCTCCATTTTCCGAGCGCCGGACAGTAAATCCAAGGATACTCTCTAGGAGAGCGGTCGGATGGTGAGCCGAAAAGGTACCGAGAAGATGGTGGAACGATGTTTCAACTCCGCGACTAAATAAGTAAGTTGCACCATTACCTACGAGTACCGCCAAAGTAGCTAGGAGTCGAGTTCCGTAATCCAAAGGCTTTTCCTCCCTTAGTGGATTTAATTTCATCCCCTTTTTGCATCCACAATCTTCTGTTTACCACCGTCTCTTATTCCGTGCCAGTAGGGTATCCGTTTCTGTTTCTGATAGCATCGATTAATAAACACGTGGCTAGAGAGGCCCACGGCGGAGGACGACAGAGCCCATCACGTGCTTCAAGTAAAAGTAGAATTAAGAGATCTTATTACTTGGAAATATTCAATTTGCAGAAAATTTGCCAATTATTTTCGCACGTCGACATCCCCTAAGGGCTCGCCAGGATGAGACGAGACGAGGGATGAAAAGATAAGCTCTCCAAATAAAAGTTTATTTATCTGGTCTTGTTTACCATCCAGTGTCATTGCTGTCAAGAATTTTCGAGATTTAACGACTTTCATCCCCCTGAAGTTCTAAACGCACCCATTGTCCCTTGAGAAAGATTATTCCTTCTTTCGTATATACCTCGTTCGATTAAATGTTACACGCTCGTGTATCAATAAGGAGGAAATTATCTTCAGACTTCGCCCCCGTATTCCCTCTGACGCAAGAGTATCAATCCATGAATAGTAGCAGTCCTGTCTCATGGGTAATTCTTCATTTCCCGAACCTGTTTGCTGTTTTTTAAAAATCCATTCGAATTTTCTGTCACTTTTTTTTCTCGTACACTCGACGTCCGATTTAGGGTGAAAAATTTCGACCGATAATTTGGTTGAAATTTTTTATTTTCCTCGACGTCGGAGAATCGGTAACAATCTTAGTGATATGTCTGTCGGCAGTAGACGCCACGGTATGTGTATAACGTTAAGGGATGACTACTAAGAGAAAAGTCTGAGACACTGGAGGATCTACGGAAAGGGATGCTGGCAAGCTGGCTACAGACTTTAGCACGGGAATTCCTACTGGAGTTTGTTACTTTGCTAACAACCTACGACCTAACCTAAAACCTAAACCTTGCGCGCAGGAGAAAGCACGTCGCATTGCGGCTACACTAGCCGGACAATGCCATACCAGCAAGGGTAACTACAGTATGGAGCTCGTACTGTGGTCTCTTATAGTCTTCTCTGTGGTTGCTCACCTGCGCGTATATATGTTGGTAGCTCTTGCTTTAACAATTACCAATGTAACGGCTTAGTCTCTCTATATATGTATATATACAGCTACACCAATTCTCATCCCTATTTACCGAGAGAATAACGTTACCCGTAAAATTTCGTAGCCACTCTGCATTCCTATTCTCTTTCGCCACCTAGCAGAACTGCCGGAGGAATCTCGAACCTTTTTCCGATTCTCCATTCGTTACGTTTTCGTTGAATCTATTCTTTGTCGCTATCGTATTCCATGTGCTTCGTACGGCAGTGCCGTTTTCCGCACAACGAGTCTGGACGTCGGAACGTCTGGCGACGTCCATCGACGCTGAATCTCGTTCCGAACCTCATCGCTATTCGCTTTTCTCATCTTTCCGTACGACGCTGTGGTATACACGACAGCAGCGCCGTCATCGGAGGGAATTTGAGTATAGCCCGCGGGAGAACGCACGATTTCCTGAAATCATGCGGAGATCACGGTTGCGAATCGCAGAATTTGAAAAGACCCTCGGGAGTGCCTGATGGCTGAAGGGTGGAACGTGCGGATGGATACAGGGAGTGGGATATGGACTGCATCGTGAGAATGGCAGTAAGGGTGGATTCCAATCATAGTTCCACAATACGGACGGGATATGCGACTGCACATTACCCGCCTCTGGATATTCGTCGGTTCGCCTCAATCGCGTTATACCTCAATCCTGGCACTGTGAGGCATCAATATATTCGTGACTGATTTGAAAATTTCGCTAAAAAAATTTGCATCGCAAATTCAAATTGAACACCCTCATGTTTTGAAGGGAAGAAAAAACCACGAAGATTATTATCGTATCGGTTCACCTCGTTATATACGGAAGTTTCTCTATGTCGCAACACATACATATTTATGCATATATTATTAACACACTACTGATAATGTTTTACAGGAAATAGGAATCAGCGTGACACGAGTGAAAAGAAATTTTTTTTCAATTTATAAGAATAAGGATGTTTTTATTATTAAATATTGTCAGACGAATCTTTAGAATTTTTTGTCAGTAGCATAGACAGGAATGTGGAACCTAATAAAATAGAATGCATATTCTCTTAGAGGTGCATCGCGATGTCTCCGTAACGACGTTTACCATTTTCTAGGTAGCTACGTTAGAAAAGCTCTTTTCCGCGTGCAGTCATTCGTCTCGAATCTTTCTGCCAGACCTTACTCGGTCTCCATCCTTAAACTTTTTCACCTTGTCCCCCATTTTCTATCTCCCTTATTCTCCAACATGCACTCGGCTCAGAGACTTTGACCATAAAGCTTCATAAACTCGGAGAAGCTCTCTGGAGACTGTTTTCAAGGCAACGAATATCTTCAGTCTGGTTGCAGTCTCGGCTCGCGATACGATACTTATTAAAACAAAGCACCAAACGTTATTCTTATTAAGAACCGGTGAAAGAATACTGACAATTTTTCAACTTTTCATTGTCTTTCTTTTTTTCACGTTGTCCGCTACTAACGTATCATGAAAACACTGTCTCTGTATTACACGTTATTCTAAGCACTTCGTTAAAAAAGATCAACAAAGAATTATATTTTTTTTTTATTCAAATAATCCTGTTAACCTACAATATCTATCGTTTGTAGGTCGAAGGGAGATAAAAATGCAATTTTTATTTCATGAACGGCAATAAAAGTCTGATTTTGATGCATAAGTATTTGTCATTCGAATTTTATGCGGTCATACTGATGATTCCTAGGGAACAATCCATGAGCCATATGTGGAGGAATATTTTCTTTTAGAAATTTTAGTAAGTAGGACTGTGCTGATCTTGACTATCTCGTTAAAATATATGAAATAGTAGTGTACTGTAATAATATAATATTGCGTAATAGTAAATGAGATAATTTTTTTATGAGGGAGGGGAAATTGATTTTATTTTCTAGAATTTGACGAAGAAATGGAGATCACAAGAAAAAAGAGAAATAACATACCGGGTTTATAGGTATGTTTCCTTTTCTTTTTGTCAATGAAATATTCAGCCTTTTCACGTAGAAGTCCGTGAATTACGGAACGATAGTTCCGCGAACGTGTGTGCAATCGAGTTTTCACGAGAGGCAAAACAGCATGGATGCCCCCACGTGCCTATAGAAATCCTCGTAGCTGACATCTCCGTATAACAACAAACAAAGCTTTGCTTATTCTATGCACGGTTCCGTAACGCGCTCAGCTAGACATATTGTTGCTCGCTCGACAATTGTACTATATACTTTTTCTTTCATTTCTTACTTCATTTCCACCTTTTTCTTTCATACGTTTCCTGCCCATTTTCGTTGGCTAAGGTTTACAGAGCCGTGCCAGAATCCTTTACACGTCACCCGGACACTTTGCACTTTACTAGTGCATCGACGAATTCTTTTTAATGTTCTGAAAATTCTAAAAATTTTAATATAAAATTAATGTGCGACGCTCATTATCACGGTAAAAATGTCGGCATTGATAAGATCTAAAAATCATTAAGCGGTCCATTAATGACTGTTTTCGCAAAAACTTTTTCTAATAACTTGAACATCCAAAAATCATAAAAAATATCTCCCATTGATTACCTATATAAATCGTTTTTCACTCGGTGACATACTCATTCTGTCAATGATTTTGAAATTTTTTCTCTTTACTTATCTATCTTCCAAGGACTTCATCTTGCAACGAAGAGGAGATAAATACAAGGTTGGAGGGTCTCTAACCGTAATGCACATAACAGTAATTAGAACCAATGTACTGGAGAGCCTTATAACGCTCAAAGGTCCATTTTGGGTTGGCCGTTTGCACATTCGAGGTACTAAACACGTAACCCAGTACCAAGTGGGATTTGAGAGAGAATTGTCAGAGCAGAAGGAGGCAGCGTGAGGAAGTAAGCAAAAGGGGCAGTTGTCTGACAGAGATGGAAGTGGAGTTGCAAGACATGAGGGGTTAAGGATATAGGTATACACGTAGAGGTAATGGTAGAAAATGGCGTAGACGAAGGTTCCGAAGGAGAGACAGTGAGAATAGGTAAGTTGCGGGCCTTTGGAGGGTTAGCCAGGCTTTAGGCGCTATGGTGTGCGTCACTCGGCGTAAGTAAGGGTGGCATTTACGGGTACGACGATAGGCTGCCTCCCGGAGGACGAGTCCTGGGTCATAACCCCGCCCTTACTTATTGCGGCGGGTTGTATGGCCCAGCTGGGAACGAGAAAGACAAACCCTATAGTCTTGACTTCTCTTACTCACATTCTCGCCTTCTAAACATTTCCTAAGAGGTGGGACAGGTATTACGAGACAACCCGTAGATACCCGAGGACACCCGAGACAAACATTATAAAATATATGGAACAGGTGCTCTCGTTGCCTATCTCTTTTTGTCTCTATCATGCTCTTTCAGTTTCTCTCTCTGATGTTCCACCCAGTGAAACTGGTCACGTGAGATTACCCCGTTGTAAAAATAATTTCTTACGATCTCTAGATGTACGATATTTTGGGAAAAGAAGTTTCTGGTCGACTATCACACCCTTGAATATCCTACAGGGTGGTCCATTGATAGTGGACTGACTGAATTTTTTTTAAAACAAGAGTCATTTTGTATTTCATACTTGTCTATATATGTGTATATATTTTCTTGACATATGAAATATATATGTATATAGGCGGAGTGCGCGAAGCGTATACGTATATACATGAAAATCGATCATCAAGAGGATAGATGCTTCCGAGCAGCTCATACCCCGTGGCTATAAAAATATGGTGAAAACCTTAGTAGGTACCTAAACCCAAGGACAACAGGAATATGCTTTTAACTTTCTTTTCTCGCTTACAGCAGAAATATCTCTGGCTTCCCTACTTGGCGATGTTTCCGAGTATATTAAACGTGTACGCCATAATACGTGGGTAAACGCGCACCGCACACAACGATTTTACCATCGCGACGACAAGCGCTACAACGACTTTGTTCTGGCGACATGAAAACTTTGCAAGGAATTACCATTTTTCGTGGATATACATATATCTGTATAAGGATAATATCGTATCAAAGAATCACGTACTATCTGTTCAAGAAAAGAAGAAATTTTAGTATCGCATTTAACGATTGAAAAATTGACAATATTTTTTCGAATGCTTTTTTTTATTTTAAATAATTTTTCGTCAAATCTTCGTTAAATTCCCAAGAGCCCATTCCATAATGACATTTCGCCCTGGTATAAATTTCATTGTGACAATCGAGGGCCCCTTGAGGTCCCAGTTAGTCCTGAACCGGTTCGGTGGGAATCTGTAAAGGACCTGAACTTGCCAAATAAAATTTCAATTGGGATGCGAAATAAATGAATACCGGATAATCTCTGTATTAAAGAATCATTATGTAGACAGTGGACATCCTGCTTAAAAATGAAATTGCCCGGAATCTTTTTCCGATTATCGTATAATAATATTCGGCAAATATCGAAAGCCCGTGTACTTTTAAGCTACAGTGTGAATAATGTATTAACGATAATTATTTAAATACAGTCATATTGTTTTCGTGAAATTTGAATGTTTTCACAAAATTATATTTGATGAATATTTAAATTATCTTGCACGGCACTAACAAACGTCAACATGCTTGATGAGTCGTGTCGATAAAATTATATTGAGCAGATTCATTATTGTTGACGGGAACTCTGTAATTGCGTTCAATAAACCAATCATAACCTTTAATTAAAAAAAAATACATTTCATTAATGTTAACATAAACGCCTGAAACTCTGACAGATTAAACGGATATGTCCACCCGGTAGAAAATGTAGTGACAATATATAATAAAAGTGAACTGCATGTTATTCAAACTTTTCATAACGCGGCAGATACATAATCCTGGGCAACATTTTATTCACATTCTTTACAGCTCGGGTGCATTAATTTCACAGTGAAACATAAAATGATACCTTCTCCGTTAATACGCTTCCTTTTCACAATCCAATAATTCAATCCACCTTACTCGATGTACAATTACAATCAGCGTAATGACATTTTCACCGGTACACCAACCGTCCGCGTTTCTCTCTTTCGTCCAGACTACATTATCGCCTGATTGTAAACGCTGATTGTACGCAGAATGAACTGCCCTCGCGATGGCTCAGCACGAGTCTGGAAATCCAGGTCAAACTTTGAATTTCGCTCTTTACAATTTTTACAATTTTACAACACTGCACTGTAGCAGAATCATATAAAAACTCTCTTAAATGTAGAATTAATAATTAAGTTCAAATTTTCCCTATTACTTCATACAATCCTCTATCGCTTCTTCTCTGTTACTACTATCTTCTTAAATATTCTAAAAGACAATTGAAAAGCATTCAACTCACGCTACAGTCGGGAATTCAGTAGGCATTTAAATTAGGTACCCACTTCGTGAAATTACTCGACAGTCAGCCAGTCAGTCAGCCAGGATAGGCAGTCAGTGTCCAGTCAGCCAAGCGTAAAGTCAAGCTTTGACGTAGGCTAGAGCCTGCTAGACAGGTATACAGACAGAGAGACAGACAGTAGATAGTAGATTGGTATCTAGATATAGATAGATAGATGAATTTACACGTACTGACTAGGATAACATACCGGATGAGGAGTGAGTGTGACGCGGAGGCATGAAATGATATTCGCGACCAGTGGATTATTTTTTGCAGAATGGCACGTGTTCACGGAACTTGGAAGAGCCGAGTGTTTCCTGTGATCATTTCATTTCTGCCTCCCTCAGCCGTTAGCCAGCTAACACCAAACCTACAGTATCCAGAGCCGAGGTATTACGAGCGGTAATCCCGGTTTTATGATTAATAACGAAAAAAATCCGGCGTACTGTCGTACGCCGCTCTTCACTATGCTCTGGTGTTCAACCTAACCATACCTAACCTAACCACGGTTACTGTTCTTCGGCGACCCCAGTTGTTTTCTGGATTAATTTATTAGGGGCGGCGACTATCGCAGTGACGCTAACTCTTCTAATGGGCAGTAATGTCTATCGGGAAAAAAGTTTTTTTTAATTGAAAGTGACCGAATTAATATTTTTCAAATTAATTCCGACGCCAGATTTCACCGCGTTCTACTGTAATCTTAATACTGCATACGAACTTAATAAAAAGATGAGAACGTATATTTAGAGTTTACTTTAATAGACTATAGGTATGTGCTGTAAATAGAGATTGCCTATGACTTTTCTTTGGAACATTTTTAAACTAGGCATTGAGCTAGAGAAAAATTATTATTTGTGTTTTACGTCATAATGCTTTTATCTATTTATCACTACGTAGCATCTGCCAACTACGTGGTACATGACGCAGGTACGTAAATACGTCACAGTAACCTACTTTGCCTTCACTTACGTAGAAGCTTTTCAGGTAGTTTACTTATTCAAGCTTTCGTATACATTTTAATATCTAGATAGGCGAAACGACACCTCGTAATACACAAAGTTTGTCGCGATTAAATTTACGTTTTACTGACATCGTCCCAAATGTTTGTACCAAGTTACAGTAGACGATATCAGTCGCCCATTAACCAACAGCGAGACTAATAAAATTGCAGTAACAAATTTGTAAAAATAGCATCGCAATAAAGCTAGGGTATTAATTCGAAATTCATATAAATCCATTCGAAAACCCAAGTGGTCATTTTGCTTTTATTATCCCCCCCCCCCCCCCTTTTTAAATCCTGAATCTACAATTTCGAACTTCGCAAACAGCCAATTGCCCAATGTAAATTTCACGTGACATCACTTTACGTCATTCTCGCCATTTGGCGGCTTCTATTTCCCGCCAGTTTCAGTCTGGATGCGATCGTAACTCAAGCTCCGTGAATGTCGCCGACTTCCCCAGTCGTAACTCACGCGTTCCGCATCCGGTTCCTTTGCCGATAAATTCGATATTGTTTCAACTTTCGCTGCATTTCACGAAAACGAGGGGTTGCTCGTTTCTTGGAAACGGCCTTTCCTTCCGGCGAAGGCAGTCGCTCTTCCGGTTAGCAAGAGAAGAAAATTGTTTCCTTGGGGGTAATTTTTCCCGTCTATATATCTATATATACCAGTGTCACACGCATGTGTCTCTCTTGATGGACGCTTGCTATTACTCATTGAATCATTACTTTCAAGAAAGCGTTTTCAGCGCAAATAGCCCCTGTAGTTACTATGGACACTAAGCCTGCACGTCCCTCGATAATAAAGTAATATCGTGCAACGAATGAAAGCTGGGATGCTTCAAAATGAAATTATTTAGCTGAATGAATGTCGGATCAGAATATCATGGCTGGTGCAATCTCGTCTAGTCGTACGTACTTGGTCGCATCTCGAAGTGATCATTTTTAGGACGTAATACTTCAGTCAAGAATATTCCATTGGACAGGATAAAAAGGATATCTATCCTGTACATTGATGGCGTATTGATGAGATGGGCAGGATCTTCTCCAGGATTCATTCCCACAGGAGAATCTTTTCTGTTGGTGAAATCGTAAGAGGATGGATATATCGTTTATACTGTTTGAAAGGTTAGAACTTGATGCTGCGGACGCCAGGACTCGCAAGAGCCACAAGAGACCAAATCGATTATCGTAATCTGTCTATAAATGCAATTTAAATTTGTACCACTGAATCGTATCGTTCCATCTTGCCAACTCAAAAAGTCATCGAACCCCTGGAGGATCCTCTTTTTTTGTTTATGAATGAATTCTCAAATTTGTATTCCCGCAATCTTTGGTTTAGTTATATTCGAAAAATTCTATTGCAGTGCACGAATTTTTTAACACCCTGTATATGATAGCTGTACCTATACCCTGGTTACGATATACATATATATAATACTGCGGGTTTTGCGGTGAAGGTCCAAGCAAAGGAGAACCGCAGGGACACGAGGGCTAAGAGGCGCGAAAAAGGGGTCAAGGAGCCATAGGGGTCATCTCTTTACATCCCTGTCCCAATCTACGGCTTCAATTCACAGATTTCCTGATATACATGCTACTAGATGTTACCCGCTTGATACCCTTTCTTACTTTCCTTCATCCAGCACCCACTCTCCACCCTATCTACAGATGTCGCCAATACCCTCGGACAGTTTTGGGACAAACCCTGCTCATCGCGAGTATACCGAAATCTAACCAAAATCGTCCAACTTCTTACCCAATAATTTCAACCTTTTAATACACACCTAAAAATGTTCGAATGTACCTTTAATCCATTTATTTTATTCATCTACTGACTATTTTCGATACCTTAAATGCCCCTTAATTCACCATAAAAAATCCAAAAGTACCTTATTAAATCATAACGTCTAAAGTACGAATTTTTGGATGTTTTTTTTTACTCGGAAGATTTTATTATTTTATCATCATCATCATCATCATCACTGGACCTTATTAGTACATAAAACCACTTCATTATCCATATGTGTACGTAGTCGCTAAAGGTCAATTCCAAGTCGAATGGTGACATCTTCTTATAGGTCTATGAAAGCGATACGATTCCATATAGTCAAAGGATCCTGAAGTAGTTAAGTAACTCGCTTCCCTGGTCGACACGAGTTACTCCCTCTCTGGCTTTATCTCTTCAGGGCGAAAGGCGTGTCCTCTCAGATACATCTCCAAGGTATTAATCACAGGAAGAAAGGTCATGTGTCATACCTAGCCAACCGAGCGTCTGTAACCAACGACCCGACCGCAGTCGGTCCGTCTGTCCTCTCACTATCTCTTGGCAACATTCATCACACCTCCGTTTCACCCCCTTCTCTAGCATGCCACCCGGACCCCCCTTTGCCCACAAACCAACCCCCTACGTTTCACTCACTCATAGAGTCCCTCGCGCCATACAGACAGATCGAATATACACGCAATACGCAGCCTTAATAGAGTCAAATGTCCTTGCGGCTGTCGCCGACAGTTACCTCAAGGGCGTATACGTACCTACGTACAGTCGGTACCCGGGTCGGCTAACCCGTTATCTGGAAGCCTGAGCCTCGTTCTTCCGGTTTCTACGGATTGTACGAAAATGAGCTAGGAACACGAATGGAATATACTGGTGAACTCGTCCCGACTCTACGACGCTGAAAACTTCGCGCCGCGACGCCACGTATGGTAATACGCGGGCAATTAATGGCGGCGCCGTGGCTTCCCTTGCGAGCTCCCAGACGTGCTCACCGTATCCTGGTACCGCAGGGCGTTCACTTGTACCGGGAGTTTCAAAGGATTTCTATGAAGCCTCGTTTTAATGTCTCAATATAATATTGACTCTAGCATTTAGTATAATAATTCAATGTAGCATTAATTCCTTAATGAATTTAGTGCAGGGACATACTTGTTCGCATAAGAATTTCAATAGCTAAGTAGTTAATCCTAAATGTATATTCATTGTCAGACAAAACAGCCTATAGAGGCGCGCTTATACTTCCGGGAACGTGTTATTGTATACTACAGGGTGTCCTAGGTGGTTACGACGGGAGTACTATCTCGGCCATTATCTACGGTGCTTTCGCCATCATCCCTTGCGCCCGGTACAATCCCCTTCTACCTCTTTTACAGCTTCGTAATTGTTTTTCCGCCATCAACTGTTTCGCGTTCCCCCAGGATGCGAAGTAGGGGTAAGAGTGCGCGATGGGGATGAGAGTGCTTGGACGCTCAGTCAGTGTTCTGCGAAGGGTATTCGGTCGGTGGGATGGGATGGATACTGAAAGAAAGAGGTGGTTTGTGGGGTATACGCTACGTGCAACAGTAATTCACGTAGTACACGTTAAACAGTGTGTACCACCCGCAGCATCCCCTAGTACCCACGCATGAATTCACTAGCACGTCTACGGCTACGCGAATATGCTCTGCTTATATCGTGCCGTGAGCTGGTTGCTTCATCAACCACGAACCAAGCTGCGATAACTCTACGTATTTATACGTAATTCCATCTCGAGCTCCATTGTGACTCCGTAAATGTGATACATATTTGTTCTATGGTATCATGTAATTACATCTTATAGTTACGATTACCCCAGATTCGTCAATTATCCAAACCATAATTTAGATCATGAAACGTATAGTTAACGAAACTCCGAATTTACCTCATTCATTTGAATTATCTTTTCCCTGAATATATTCCGAGTAATTCTTGTGATTTTTATCAAATTAATTCTTGCGACTTATTTCAAGCATTGTGTCGTGAAGCGATGGACGACATTAATGTCCTTCATATTTTTCGAAAAGAAAAGAAGTATGGTATTAGTAATAATATATTCACTATGGCGTAATTCTATATCACTGAGTGCGTATATCTTTTAACGTACTAAAATCCGCGTGCTGATCTAGTTTAGTAAAATAAAGAGAGATACATATAGTGAAATGACAATGACTCTCGAGGGAAGACAACAAACGGAAATCTCTATCGAATATTTTTGTGCTACGAATTAATACAGTAGAAACTAAAGAAAAAGGAGCAATGATGAACCTGGCGAATCGGCTGATGTAAATTGCTATCGGTAGTCGATATATACGGAAAGAAATTCGAGTTTCCGCTGTGTATGGGAAAATTTAAGGATGCTTGCTCACTACGGATTGTCTTCAAATCGTTGTTCAGTTCAATCGTAATCACTTCCGGGATGCATGGCAAGTGACAGAGTCGAATGGGAACAGCGTTTCCAATTGGTAATCGATAAATAAGGAGTTTTGGAAATGCATGGGACTACCGATTGCAAAAAATGTTCTCTTTCGACTTTATAAATTCCCATGCATCCTGGAAGTTATAACGATTGACCTAGTAGTAAGTGAACAAAAAAAATAAAAATATTAAAGCGAAACTTTATAATTTTTCTATCGACTACCGATCTGAAATTAGTCATTTCACATTAGGGAGAAAAAATAGTATTGTAATTGTCAAGAAATCATCGATAACAAGCAGATATGATATACACTTACCATTACAGGGTGAGACGCGTTAATAAAGTCGAAATAATTCACATCGCTACGACCGTGCCAAGTTTCTTCACTGTCGTTAGTTTGTCTCGATGTATCGTTCACTTTCTTGACTTCTTCCTCTAAGCGTCCCTCAAATATCTTTTATCTTTGTTTTCTTCTTATATAACGTCCCTCTCCCCCCGCTCTTTATCATCGTCCATGCTGTCTGCAAATCTCGCATTTATATTTTGTCAAGTTTCACATGTACTGATGATAGTCAGAAAAGTGAAAAAAAAAAATGTATTTTTTTTTTCATCAGCAAACATTTGCCGCTTTGTGAAACTTACCGATTACTTAAACACATGCGCTGGCAACAAATTAAAAGATCCGCGTAAAAAACGCTATAAAAATTTAATAATAATAATCAAAAAGGGGTCAAAATCAGCTGAAAATCATAATAATACCATGCCGCAACAAACAAGAATTTGCCTCTAAACTTGACGTGCATTGTACGTGCTGGTATCGTCGATAAATCGCTTGATCTTGTCTGTAATAACAGATTTAAGGACGATTCTAAGAATTTTATTTGGTTGCCCTATACAAACACTAAAGGAATTAGATGAGGATTAGTAACACGCTATTAGACGCCAGAAGAACGTACACCAACATAACTCCGAGCCCAGATTTCGAAGAAAAGGGGAGACTTAATCTGTAGCAACGATCGGGATACAGTTGGCTCAAGGTATAATTTTAGTTCGATATCGATATTGATTTCTCGATTTGGCCACGTAAGCCCGTTAGCTCGAAAAATAAATTTATAGAGCTATTTCTTTTTTCGCTCGTACGAATCGTCGAAGCGTATAGGAACGAACGAGCTTGTATAGAAAGCAGTGAGCATATATGAACGACGTCAGTGAGTGAGCGAGTGAACGAAGAAGTAAGTGCGGGAAGGAGGAAGATAATCCCAATAGTAATATTTCTATTCGTACGGTGTCCGCGCGGTGCTCAGCTCCAAGGTACCACTCTCCCTTTTATTCTGGCTATCTCTTATCTCTTCATCCCATCCTCGTTTCTGCTTTCAGCTTGAGATAGGGCTAACATAATTTTCCGAGATAGTGCCTTCTACTTCCTGCCGTCTTCTTTCACGCTCGTTTCGCGACTCTTTTTATTTCGCCCGTTGAAAGCGAGGGTTCGCGTAAGTCAGCCGTAGCGCTTCGGGCTGCAAATAGAGAGCAGTTTCTCTGATTGTTCTGTTAGAGTGAAAAAAATATCAACAATTTTTTTTTCGTTTGCTATTTCTTTTCTTCTTAAATATATCTACATCTGGGTCATTTTTTCTCAATATTTTCCCTCTTTCCATTTTCACTTTGCATGTTTCCACGATTCATTGCGATACGTGTACCGGACGTGTGTCTGTCATTGAGAGATCTCCTTTTCTCTCTTTCTGCATCCATTTCTGGTTTATCGATACTCATCGCCGACGATGCAGTTAGTATCGGCAAGCAGACAGGTAGATATGAAATGTAGAGACTTGATAGGTAGACAGGAAGGTTTATCGGAAAATGATATCAGCACAGACACATAGCGACGAGGAAATCCAGATGAAACTTTTATACCAGTAATGACTGCGTTCGTAAAATAAGCTGAAAACCAGTGGCTAACCGAGGTCTAAGGTACGTGTACCAGAAGATACCAGGACATCGGAATCAAAGGATAGCAAAAGGTTCTCCTAGATCCTCTCCTACATACGTATATACACTACCATACCTTTACGATCTCACGGGAACCTGGAACACAGATCCGCCCCAATACTGTCCTTGAGTTCTTGACACTTTTTTTTCCCTTTTTCACGAAGTCGCCAACCATACTGCGATTGTGCTGGAGTCGGCCCGCTCTGCCGACATGGAAAAGCCATTCCTTTATAAAGAGCCCTGAACCGTAGCTACCCCGCAACCACGAATTCCATCCAGAGCCCGCATCGATTCTACCTCGAACATCTGTATGATTCCTTAGTGCTATTCAGCAAATCGACCAAGTAAACGAACGAGTACTTCCATCTTGGTCTTCGGTGAGTATCCGTGTTATGTCATTTTGGCACCTGCTGCTGGTACAGAGAAAACTTTCGGTGCTTTTCTTATTGAAAATTTTTCTTTTCGAAATAGCACGTTGCAAAATCATTTTGGCTAGTGAGAAAATCATTAAGTATCAATATCCAGTTTCTATTGGTAGGAGAGTCGGTAGGCAGGGGATAACAAAAAATCGAATGTGATTTTAGCAACGAAATTTGACCTCGCATAACATGGAAACATCCGTTGATTCTATACAAAATTCATAATCGCTCGGCATTACAACGTTTGCCGGAATGGCGGAGGTGTGGAGTGGACTGGTATGCATAAAGAGGGTTGGGTACGAGCAACTCCAAGGATGGGAAATATGACTCCAAACAGCAGGGGGTTGTAATGGATCGCCCTGGGCGGCACCACAGCTATAAGCTACACTCGTACTTTACACCGCGCCGTGGGATATTTACTGAGCGCGAAACCGGATATGCGATTTTTTCAAAAGTCATCCCTTACGATACATATTTCAGCCTACGGCTATATCGTCTGTCGACGTTCTAATTGTACATAAATGAAATATTTCTAACCAATATAAATATAGCAGCCCGAGTAAAAACCAAATGGGTACGCAGTGGATCTGCGATCGATCACTCAAAAGTATCCCTGAAAGTATGGCCAATGGTACATTTTTCTTTGAAACTCGATGTATTCGCAATTTCGAGGATACGTGCGAGGGAAAAAATTGTGGAAAAGGAGAGCTACGAAAAATTCAGCAATTTCGCTACTCGCAGCATCACCCGTTTAGAGGTATGTAATACATGGTGAATGTCGAGAAAATCGCATACAGGAAGAAAAGCGAACGAATTACATGGACTTTTGCGATGGCGGAGATTCTTTCCCACATTGATCGAAAACTATGTACAGTGCAGTGCATAGCTATATATCTGTATAACGGAATGCAAGAAAAACAGACGACGTGTGCTCGCCGCATGCGCGAGTCCTGGCGATGCTGCTTTTCCATATGTCTGTCTTTTCGTTCGTCGCTGTATCCGCTCGTTTCTTCACGGATTGTCGCTCTCGTAGGGAGACAACTCGATCTGCTGTCATGTCGGTGACTGCTGAGAACCGTAACAAGAATTTACTGCATCTCGGCCATGTACCATCATAGATATATTACTTCTTAAGTGTATATCTCGAAAAACGATACAGCCAATTGGAGAATATTTTTTATGTGGAATCAAAGAAAGGATATTTCAAATTGGGTATAAGCTGTCATACGTTAAAAAGAGATTCACGTACAATCTATATATACAATGGGTTTCCCTATCTTGTATTTATTTATTTCCAAAAAAGATCCTTGATTAACAATCTCAGAAGTACTGAATTACGATTGAAATAGAGAATAGCAAAAATAAAATACGTATATGAATGAGCAGATTAAACTTGGAATGAAAGCAGCTGTGATACAGTTAAGCTTATTCAGTGGTTCATCGATTTCATATTTACGTATACGTAGAGGTTGATGTACGTGCAGAAATAATTGATACGCTTATTCTGGCCGAATACACCGATTGAAAGTAAACCAATTCCGTTGGTCTCTATGGTAGAACCAATTTATATTTGTGCATTTGTACTGAAACACCCTGTACATGGAATATAATAGACGAATGAAATTACTGTCTGGAAACTGACATCGTGCTTCTTTGTTTTTAATATTTTTATTATTTTCATATTACGCAGAAAGTATTTTTACACCAGTGTAATGCAAAACAATGCATTTGGCAAATGGGAATGAAAATTCATACATTAAATATTTCATTAGATTTCTATTGTGTAGCTTTTCTAAATAGATAAAAATTGTTGAAATGACGTTGCTCGAGCAGACGTAAGTCGTAGTTTAATCTATCCTCGGCCATTTTCTGCGCAATTTTCAAAACAGTTAACTTGACGACTCTTACAACGCTCGAACGTCATTTACCGCAGGTGTTAATCGAACCGTGCACGTGGGAACCGATGCGTAGAAAATTTGACAGGAAAATCAAGTTTGACGTGCGGTTGCACCCCGACAACACGTTAATCCGATTACTCGTAATTGCTCGTAAATTCGTCCACGAAGGGTTTGCCAAATCCATCGACTTTTCAATTCCCGAAAAGTCGTCGTTATCAAACGGCATATCTCGCTGGAATATTTGCCGTCGCGTTTTCCTGTCATGTTTTTTCTCACCCCTTTCGTCGGCATCCCACAAAAGAGACGGTGCGGATGTTAAAATATTTCATCTTTTTTTTACCCTCCCTCACATCACACCGACATCTACTCGTCACCGAACATCGTTCAATATTTACGTTTACGCTTACTTATATATGCGTGCAGCGTTACGGTCAATATTGGCATTGTCCATTGAATAGCGGAATCGAGTCATTCCCAGTTTTCACATTTCTATCAAGTTCGTATTATAAAAGAAAAAAAAGTAGAATAGAAATTTTTCAGCACAGCGCTTATTATCGGATAATTCAATATACACTGTTATTCAACGAAAAATGATCAATTATGTTTTACGTTACATAACCTACTTCGTAAGCTTATCAAAATTATTTTCTATCGAATAGGATAATCTTTTTGAAAAATTTTGTACTATCACGACACTTTCCCTTGGTCCACCAATCCTTCAACCCCACTATAACTTCAGGGGAAGACATCTCGTTCCTCTGTAGCATCTCGCACATTCTGCAAAGGGTCGAATCGTGTCCGAGGTCAACCTCGTAAAATTCCTTCCACCAAAAGTACTTCTCGTACTCGATGTCATTGCTCCTAAGGTGTAGTAGGTGTCGTGCAAGGTGCCTTGGCGATTCGTAATCCGCGACGTTTATATAAGATCGCGGCGGCACGAACTTGCTGTAATTCGCAGCGCCGAACACTATCGGCACCACATTGTACCTCGTGACCTTGTAGAGCTTTTCGGTCACGTAATCCTCGCACAGAGAATTCTCGAAGGAGAGATAGAAGTGGTACTTCGATTCCAGCATCTCGTAACACCTTTCGTCATTTGACTGACACTTGCGATCTCCGCATTCACCATAGACGTCAACATCGACGTATCTTTGTAGCTCAGCGACGTAACGTTCACGATCGCTAGCCGTATTACAATGCGAAACGAACCAGGCAGCGGTGCGTACTTAGCAATTAACTCGAGACTTCTTTGACACTGACAAATTAAATTGTACATGTTATTATCAATAATCGCAAGTCCCGAACTATACTATATAATAAATAACAAGCTCAGGACTAGGGTGATGGAAAAATATTGAATAAGTTAAAATTTTAGGTTTCTGTTTTACCGACCGAAATTACCTTGAAGTTTCATGCTGTTTCTAGATTTAATAAGATCGACATAGGTTTTGACTTCCTTGCTGTTCACGACTTCGTGGTCTCTGACAGGGTAGACTATTTTTTTGGTTTTCTTATTCACAATGTTACCATAAGGACTTGGAATGTCAGAATCCATTCTGTATGTCATAGTTTAATCTCCAATTCGCAGGAGATTCCATGTTTACGAACACGTATTGCTGTCGAGATGATCTCGAGAGTGGTATGTCGGATACGTTCAATTCTATCCCGTGGAAAAGTATGGCGTCGTAGTCTTCAAGTTTCTTGAGAAAGTCGCGCTCGTGCGTACCGTAACAAGTAGGCACTGCACAGTTGCGAAATATTTTACCCTCGCTGAAATAGAAGTTTTCGTCGGAGAACATTTTGGTCCAGTACAATATCGTCTTTATCTTCTTCGTATCGTTCGCGTACGTGGGCTTACGACGAATCATTATTTCCACGTCTACGTCTAAATAAAAAATACATGGTAAGGGGATAAGAATTAAAACTAAAACAAACTGCATATATCTTAACGACTATTGTACGTGGTATGTAGAACACTGGTAATATATGAGTATAAAGTATCGACATTGCTAGCTCGACGTTTCGAGATAAACTGAAAGCTGTTCTAGAAAATGGAAAATTGTATCTCGCCATATATGCCAAGTGATACTAATTGTCGGTCAGTTAAATGAAAACGGGTTGTGTCTATGAGAAGTGCCGGATTTCTATGTCGCTGTCAATTTGGGGTCTGGTGTAAATTTGTATGGTTTATTAGTACGGTTTGTTACTGCAATGTGTATAAATGTCACGCGTGTGATATCTGTACTATATGTGTAGATTTAACACGTGGGTCATGCATTGTTATGAAAATATTATTATGCTGTAACATAACAATTTTTTTATTACTGTGCTAGAGAATGAGGAAGGATTCGACCTTGCTACTGTAACTTGCTACAGCAAAGTCTTTTTTCATATCGGTTATTCATACTCTAGGTATACATGGATATATTTAACATAAATGTGTATTTTATATGCTATTCATTTTGGTAGCTTTGAACTTACGTTACCTGCTACAACTCAATGAGCGCGCAATTGACCACAAATGCAATTTTACTGAAAGTTCATATTATGGATAGGTAAATGTTGGCTTCGGTTGGAAATCAAATAGTTATTTTGATGGGACTACTACATGTACAGTAACCTATTCAACGTTATAACGATGCATTTCACACATTGGTCAATTTTCATTGATCATTAATTTCGAAAATTTAGATAAACGAGCTTAAGAAATTGCAGTTTGTTACAAACGAAAACTAACAGCCATATAATATAATTAAATAAGATAATCGTAATTATAAATAAATAAAAATGTAACTTTTTAAATGTATTAGTTATATAATATTATTATCAGGTTGTAGCTCATTGTATATTTATATTTGAATTTTTTAAAAATCTTGTCCCATATTTTCATATCCGTCCTCTGTTTTCGCATGAGGGTTTATTAATTCGCACAATACCGTCATCTTGACATGTTAATGAAATATCTCAGCAGCGGACTTTTAAGTTTTTGACAAAGTTCAATGCAATCAGGTAATAAGTACCTGCTAGAAGTTAAGTGTAATCAATGTAATCAAAGTATGCCGGTACTTTGCATGAGACAGTTTTTATTTTACCTTAGTGGTTGCGAGAATTCGAAACGTTTCAGTCCTGTGGTTAGAAGAGTCGAATTTTCCTCGAACTTAGCTTATTTCCCCCTTTTTTCCCATCTTTTTCATCTTTACCACTGAAATCTGATCCTTGATAAGAGACGTCTCTTTGCGGCAGCGAAGAAATACATCAGAGAGAGGGTGAGTATAAAGAATTCGCGTTAATCCGAATGCCCGAATTCAGCGCCATTGTCGCGGTTATCGAGAAAATGGGGTTAATTAATGAATTTACAAGTAAAATCACTTAGGGGTGCGTTGCTTTGGTAAAGGGTTCTTCTGCTCCTGAAGTGATATATTGTTATGGCTGAATGAATAATTTTACGACTTTATTTCTAATCTTATATTATTAAAGAATAACAATTAGCTGGAGGTAAATGTCGCGATTTCCAATTTTCTTAATTATTTTTTTAATTATTCAATCCCCTACCCATCATCAACCCCCACTGCCCAACATGGCTCTCTCATTCCCATGTTTTGTGTTTTCGTAGGATTAATGACAGACGCCACGTAACTGCGAATGAACCACAATCTAATTTATGACTAGGTACCAATCACATGAGTGGTCGTTAGTGCAGGTGAAGCTCAAGAGTGCAGCTCACGTATTGCGGTCTATTAGTTAATTATCTGACGCAACGGTGTTTATTGCGATACGATATGCGTATATCGCCCTAAGCCTGTGCATGGTATGTACTGCATAACAAATTTAGGCAAACAAACAGAATCGAATAAACACGGCATAGAACTACCATATAGTAGAAATTTCATTTTGAAAATCTAAGGTCTGTCGATATCTTAGCTAGTTAAGTATAGACGTAGTGAGGACTTGGACGGACCTCCTGGATTTCCGGAAAATCTTAGCTGCTAGCGTAAGTTGTGTTGTGCATTTATTTTATTGAGATTAGCGAATAATTGAGAATGAAAATCAAAGTTTCGACTTTACACCTTACGGCAAGTTCTCACTGATGCGTGATTATGTAATACTGTTTCCTTGGTAATTGTTCTTTTCAATGAAATTTCGCTATGGTCTACTTTCTCATATTTTTTCCTTACTCTTTTAGCGATTCATGCAGTACGAAAGGGGTTAAATTCTATATTTCTACAATTTTCAAAAAAAAAAAATGTCCAAAGCCCTTTGTATACTTTCGCTCACCCCATCCAGTCATACCTCGGTCTTCTTTCTAAGGCGGTTTCTGTCCTAAGCCAAAATTACACTGCCTAGGCTTATCTCGGGTCTACTCAATGCTTAATGACGATTACTGTCATTATTCCTTAAGCCTTCGGAAATTTATCGCAGCCTCATTTCGGCTGACGATCCACGCAATTCCAGCACGCAATAGCAACGTAAAGCGCGCCGCAGCGGAGAACAGAAAGTAATTAGGAAAATAACGTCACAGCGTAATAAGCAAACGAGAGAGAGAGAGAGAGAGAGAGAGAAGGAGAGGAATGCTAAAGATATTAAGAGAGTCGCGAGAGATCGTTTGAGTGAGACAGAGATGGAGAGACTATCGGTGAGACACTAAGCGTTGGCAGAAGGGATGATGAGAAACTCACCCTTAGAGAAATAACGTCTTTCACGGTACTCCCACCCAGGGTACAGTTAAGCAATTTGGATAACGCGTAATTTCGCCGTTTATTGGTGGCATTACGGCCGGATTAAGATGTCGCATTTTATATGAATCGGATCAGACTATCAGATATCAGGGTGGAGGTTAAGTGACGTCAGACAGACACGAGTCTTCATACTAGGCGTTCGAGGCCATGACTCTATTATGTATCTATTGCATAGTCCTCTGATCGATTTTCCACTTTTTGGAAAACTTCTAAACTTTGTCTATCCATCTATCCATACTGATGAGTGCATTGTGAATAGAGTGTAATAGCTATGTAATAGAGATTCTGCACCTTTCAAAGAAAAAGTATGTGCAATTTCATCGTATATTTATAGGAATACGCTGTAGGAATTAACGAAATTTAATTCAACGTACTGTAGTTAGGAGAAATTTTTAGAAAATTTCAATAACGATTTCGCATAGTGAGACTAATACTTATGCCTAGTTAAGTTTTTTTTTTTTTTTTTTGGAAATCATTCAGTGGCTTATTCATGATGTGCCAAGTAAAAGAGATACAGAATTAGATTAAACCATTCGTTTCAGTGAACTCAGTTTTTATTACAGTCCTAAGGAGAACGATATAACGTAATTACTGTGTGACATAATTACATCCTTCACGGTAGAAAAAGTTTATTTTCTAAGAGCAATTTATGTTTTTCAACTCGATAATAATGTCCAATTAACTTGTCAGCGGCGCGGACGTAGGGATGGGTATTAATTCGATGAAAGGAATTGAGTAATAGAAAAGTTTTAAGTAACGGGTAATATTGTACTCGATTAGAAAATTTTGAATTCCATAATTGCGAGTGCTAATTAGATTGAGGAAACGACTCGTTATTCGATGTCGCTCGTCAATGTCCTTATATTCTCGAGTGAATTCCCCAATGTACTTCATTTTCAAATTATAACTTTCAGCAAAGTACCTCCGGCTTTTGGTATATGTAATTCGTACAGTTCCTTCGAAGAATGGACCTCGATGATGATATTTCGTCGGGATCAAAGTCGATTGGCTTAAGGCAGTTTCTACAGTAATTTTATACCGTGGAAATAGCGTTTTTGCGACGAGTAAAATTATCAGGTGGAAAAGTACGAAATTATCATTGAAATGAAACTTGGTAAATATACTTATTATAAGCGACATGTAGGGTATAATAAAAGTCAGCATGGACATTTGAAATATGGCTGACACCGGTGAGTTTAAAATGTCAAAATTTAAAATGAAGGGATTCTATTAAGTCGATTGGACCTCGTGGTATCGATTTTTCTTAAAGGTATATCAAACCGTTTTATACCAGCGAAAAATGACGAAGATGAACGATTACCGACTTGAAACGTGACTGAAATACTAAATTACGAGTGAGTAAACACTTATATACGACATCGTCTTCGTGCAGGGATGAATATTGCGTTTTTGATCTCAAGAAGTCAACAAGATTGATAAAAATGTCTCAATATATTGAACGGTAAGGGGAAAAAAGAGTATAGTGAATATATAAGAAATTTTTGAAATCTTAATTTTGACTGAAAATTAAATTGAAAATACCAAAGAACGAACCCTTCGTCGTATTTACTAAAAATACTATTCTCCCCTATAAATATTTATAACAGTAGAATATGCGAGGGAATATTCACTTTTATTTATCCACCTTATGGTCTTTAAATGTATTTTATGTTCCAGTATGGCAACCTTTCTGTATGCCTGTACATTATATGTATATGTATATACAATGTCTATATGTATATATATATATATTGCATCCATTGTTGTCAGCACAATGTGCTCTCTCACATCGATAGTACATTTATCCAGTCGAGTAAATGCTCGAGCACGATTCTCATTTGTTCGTTCACCAAGAGTCGAGATTTCAATCGATCCGTATCCCATTGCACTTCAACTTTAAGGGAGGAGCCATATATTTGTCATGATAAAAAAACCTTGCCATTTCAAAATATCAAAAATGCTGATACGAGTGTTGAATTTGTGTAAATGATCCAAAAAGAAACGACAGACGGTGAAAAAAGTTTGAATATTCGCGTTGGATTTAATTTCACAAACTCTAAGCTTGAGTTGAAATCACAAGAGAGACCATTAAAATGTTAGTACGCGAAAGGGAGTGAACAGAGATTTGCTAAGAAGCTTGTATTTTTGTATTTCGAATTAGGATACTGTTACAGGGTGTTAAACAAGTATACAATTTTCTTGTAAGTCGTGCAAAAGATCCTGGAGACATATACGTGATCGTAAATATATTTTTAACGAAGTCTTGACTTTAGGGTCAAGGTGGTAGGAGGGGGGGGGGGGGGGGGGGGTAATTGTTAAGTTTTTCTTGAAAAATTTATCTAAATAAAACGAAAAAGAAAAGGGGATTGGTAGTACTGGTTGTACACAAGAAAGTTTAGCTGAGTCGATTCAGGATTAATACCGCGAAAAGCCGTTTCCCGAATAATCGAGCTCCTAACTTCTTACGAGAGACTCATTCGAAACTCAGCCCGAGAAGCCCTCAGAAATTATTGAACCAGCTCACTTCGCCTTTGCGTTTCAACCCCCCGACACGAGAGACCGTTCGCGCCGGATCCGAGGTTCGTATTAACATAAAGTGGATTCAATATCTACGGTAAGAACTTAATTTAAATCCCCAGAATATTTTAAGGGATGAAATATCGGATTACCCGGCCGTAGTGGTATATAGATAACACTATAGCAAATCCGAGGAAGATTGGGATGGATTTAAATCGAGTTATTTCCTTAGGTCAGTGTCTGACAATTGGGTTTGTGCTACGAGCGATCCCCTTGATTAATCCGCTTAAAAAAGAACACCATGTATATATTCCATAATGCTGTCCCAACGAACCTGTAAGTTTCTTACTTTCTTTTTATACTATTTCTTTAACTCATGACACTCTTGCATCGTTTGAAATAATTAGTTTTTTTTTTTTTAATAATCGCTCATCGATTACTATAGGCACATTCATATTTTTTTTCAACAGTCGCAAGTTTGGATGAAATTGATAATTAATTCCGTTGTCGTCAAACCGCAACACACACCTACAATAATTAAATAGTATATGAATTTCACGCATGCACAGTTGGCAGCAGTGTCTACCCGCGAATAGTTACAGACACATACTACAAGCTGTACATCGTTATAAATTCCAGTCGCTTCAATCAAAATTCCACTAATGGATAACAATACCAAAATAATATTCTGTCACTCAAGATTTTCCTGCATGCCAGGAGCACCTCGTTCATGTCGAATATATAAGAACTGCATGATTTTGAGGATAAATCAGCGAACACGTCATCTCATTCTTATTATTTAATTATTTCATCTATAACATTAATCCAATGCTCATATACTATTTTGGTCCGACCCCGCTAAATTCATACGAACCGGAGAACCGCATCGTGTACAATATAGATTACAATGCTTAAGTACAAATGAACGTTAACCACAGTATAGTTAGATTAGGTTGCCCGCAGTATAGTACGATAAGTATACATAACCGATACTCTCAGATAACTATCTGTCCAAGCACTTCGAGATGGTCCTGCTGCCTCCAGAGTATTTTGTGAAGGTAAAAGGAATATGTAAATATTAATATCTTATATTACTTGTTATATTAAATATTAATAAAGTCACGAAATTTCAAAGTTTATTTTTCAACGAAAACTGTATGTTCACGACGTTCTATGGTGTGAATCAGAAACATTTCAGCGAACGTGCTGATGAACTCCTGAAGCTACTGATTAAAGGACGCAGGTATTTCAATAAGATTCAGCTGAAGTGACTTTAATGTAAAAATTAAATATATTGAATATCGATGTAATACAATGACCATGAGCAAGGGTACGTGTTGTCGGTTGTTGAGTTAAAGCACGACTGCTCCTTCTGTTTTAAACAAAAAGAGACTCTGGATATGGCTAGCAAATAAAGTAAAGGACTGGGGCTGGAGACACAAAATTAGTGGGTGCCAGCTGTGGAATGTGGGACAGCGGATACAGTGCAAATGGGACGGGTCTTGCGAAGGGAATACCTGCAGATCGTCAATGTGCCGAGCTCAGGGATTGACTCTTCAAGTATCTAAGAGATGACAGACACTGGGAATAAGAAGACCGTGGGTGAACGGGATGGTCACAGGATAGCCTGCGACGAAACACTGTATAAAATTTATTTTGTTGCCTAATATTATTATTTTTGTTTGTCCTTCTTTAAATAATAATTCGAAATTTACTTTTTTTAAGTGTATCTTATATTTGAGAGCTTGCCTGAGTCTTGACTCTAATTAATATTTTAAAGGGAAACAATTCATTACTGCTATAAAGTATCGGTTACAAAGTAAAAATGTTGTGGATTTTAAAATATTAGAAAATATCTTTCCAATGAAAAGTTCGTAATTTCTTCTGAAATTTATCCCGAAGTTTGTCACCATTTCGCTTTTTTACGATTTCGCTCGTTAAATAAGTTTAGATTGGTACTCGGATGCGATTCGAATGTTTCCGTCACAAGACGCCGTCATCGGCATAGTGCGCTTTAAACACTTTTTGAGAATAAATAAAAAGTAATAAAACCTTCGTATTGGCAATCGAAACCATCGTTGTTCTCTTTGAAGTTCATCCTGTACCTTATTCGCGACAACCTAGTTCACTTTAGACACACGTAACTTGTAAGGAATTACTTGGTTAATTACTTTACAAGTAAACGTGACTTGTTACAATCGGCCATTTTTTTCTGCACACTAATTACCGGCATATTGTCTTTGATGTCGTTTAATATTCTACACGGAAATGTATGCTGTCCTGCATACTTTAACCGAAAGAGCATAAAATTTTCCTTATAGGAAAGCATCCATAATATGCATTTTATATTTTATCGTTTTAATAAAAATTCCTTTGGTTTTTCATTGCTTCCTGCAATAGTGATGCATCAAAGAATTTGTTACTTTCCGTTATAGAGATTTTTCTAGCGTACTACCAAAATTTAATCTCTATTGGAAATTTCATTTTGAAAGCCGCCGTCTGACTTCGGACTTAGCTGGATCTGTGCAGGCCTTGTGGGGACTTACTAGGAGGGACTTGGATTTAAGCAAAAAAATGTCTGCTACGAAAAGTCTGATATTATTCTTTGCGCGCTTGCCAAGTGCTTCACCATGACGGGAAAAGATCCTAAGGATCTTGAGGTGGCTGAACTTTCATAGTATACACGTGAAGTCGAGCGTGGGAAGTTTCTCAATATGGGTATAAGAGTGGATACGCGGAGACTGTAAATGACCTTGGTGTATTAAAAAAAAAAAGGTGGCTACTTAAAAAGCTAGATGGATCCGAACGTGAGAGAAAGAGTTAAAAGCTGTCAAAGTCATTTAGCGCCATAAAGTAAGTTTGCTTTATCGGTAAATATAAAAATATACATTATGTGGATTGATGTTAAAATAAAATCCAATCAGTCAAGACAGAAATACATTTAATTAGTTTGGCAGCTGTAGCTTTAAAGTAATATACATGTCTATCATACCTATTCCTCCCACGCTTTCCTCTCATTATTTTACGTCAGAGTATATTCGCAAAATACCATGAAGTCCAGCTGATCAATAACGCGCCTGAAAAAAGAAGACGAGAAATCAGGCAATATTTTTTTAAATAAATTAATCCGAACAAGCATGTACTACAGCCGTTACTACGTGATAGATGTAAAACAGCAAAGAAATGAATTCCTATCCGGAAAACGAGTAGTCGTGAAATCGCGAGTCAGGAGGATAATTTCCACAAAGAGATTCATCGCCTGACGCCACTGGGAATAACAGCACAAGAAGACAATTTTAAGGTACAACACGTTCTTGTCTAATTGTGATGTTCTTTCCAGTGGTCTAGAGCGAGCAATTTTCCAAGTGGAAGAATCAGGTCACAGCTGTAGGGTATGGCAAATAAAGACCAATAATAAAGCGTATCACTAGTATCAAAAAAGAGACGAAACCATGTATTTCAACAATATGCAATTGGTATACAAAGAACAATATTACATTATAGATAGGGATGTACAGGAAAAGTGAGGCATGTATGAGATTCAAAGCAATTTCCATTGTTAGACCTGAAGTAAAAGTTGACGAGGAAGCAAAACCAGTTTGTAACTGATCTCCGTTGCCTGAAGAATCACCAAGATAGAGTATAGATCCTTGATATGGGAATACGGAAAGGTGCATACCTATGTTTAGGAATCTCGCGAGCGTTGACAGGTGGGGCGCCGCCGCGCGTCTATTGATTGGCGCCCAGCATCCCCTCGGCGTCCTCCATCGCTCGGTATTCACATCGATTCCTCTCTCTCGCACTCCCTCTCAGACTCGCATCTCCGTGCTGGTCTCCACTGGTCTCTTCCCATTTCATCTTTCTCCTCCCTTTACTTCGCCCCGCTCTCTCCCTTAGTCTCACTGGACCCGCTGGTTCTCTTTCGGAATTTTCTCCTTCGGCATTTTCTCATCTCTCACCTCTCTTCTCTATCCCTACTCAACAGTTCTTCCTGACTCTTCTTTCCCTTGCCAGCTACCATTTACTCTCTCGTCGTTTTCTTTACCTTCTCGCGAGCCCTCTCTACATTCCACGTACAACGCTAGCCCCTACTACCGACCCTCTCCCCTCCCTTCCTCCCTTGCTCTTTCGGTTCCCCCATGAGAGCCAGCTCTTCCTCGTCTCCATCCCTTATCATCAAGTCGTTTTGTCCCACTCTCTCGTCACCCTTTCTGCTCTTTTCATTCCCTTGGAATCCCAGCATCCACAGGCCACCGTCAGCCAATCCTCACTAACCACCACTACCTTCACCGCTCTACGCTTCTATCTCCCTTGCGCTTTACACATGTGATTACCCCTTTTGATCCGCACAAGTTGTTTGCACATTGGTTTAATGAGAAATAAAAAGGAGCGTGAAGAGGAAAAAAGATGAAAAAAAAAGCAAAATTCTTCTGCTTAAAAAAAAGGGAAATTTAACGAATTATGTCACACAAACTGGTCCATATCGTGCACGTACCGTCATTTTTGTGTACTTTTTTTGTCTTTTCAACGTTTCTCCCTTTCACTTTCTCCCGGTTCGCCGCGCCCTCAACGATATTCTTTCACCAATTCCTCGTTATCCTATCCTTTCGCTGCTCTTACCTCGTGCTGGTCCTGTTGCCAGAGATCCGGATGCACCGGATATGCACATCCACCCCGACGCTGGGTGCTCGTCTGTCACGGGCACTCGTTTTTCCGAGATAGGCGTAACTACGATTTTGGTGTAGAAATGATCCAGGGCGTGCAATAGGATGCATAAAAGAGTTTTACCAGGCCTGAAAACACATTCTTTCCTGTATGGTATATCTGCCCTAGTACAGCAACTATGCTACACGGGCTGTAATAAGCAAAATGTATAGGGTCTATGGTACCTTGGTGACGTTCAAATCGAGCCAATCAAAATCGACTCGTATGGGTTTTGGCATCGAGTACAGTTTGCCGAGCGTGTGATGGCGTTACGTGACTCCTCAATGGAAATAATATGTTTGGATAACTAGGATATGCGTAGCGTTCTGCGTGGGTGGGTAAACCGGGCTTTGCCATGCAGAGTCGAGAGTCTGTTACTGTGGATTTGGTTGGCAGAGATATGGATGAAATAGAAAGGATGATATATATGTATAGAGGGAGAGAGGGAGTGAATAGCCGAAAGTCACTGAAAATGAAATTACTCAGCCAGAGATCGGCGTTGTTCATCGACGGCAACGTAATCGTAATACTTAGCTGTTTATTTTTATTAATCGCCCAGTAAGGTGATCCATATGCGCGTTGCCTTTGGGAAATAATATAATTTTTTAATGCCTTCTCTTTTTCTCTGTCTATCCTTTCCAAATCCCTGGACGATACTGGGTCATGATAAATCGCGACTGGCTTTAAGTGCACGTAACACATAGCGGTACCCACTGTTCTAAAGAATTTTTAATCCAGAAAATTAGTAACAATAATAATTTAATACCACCGGCCGACGTTGCATTCTCCTCTAACGTACGTATTCGCCTCGTCCTGCTTCTAGGTAAAATCCTCGATAAATCATGATTACGCTTTTCGTTTTTTTTTCCTGATATTTTTATACACTGATTTTTTTTGTTCAGCCTGCGTATATCTTTGTATGTACAGGGAGAGGAGGGGGGAGAAACGGGTATCTGAATGTTACTTGGTTAAAAAACTTCCAAATGAAGAAGAGGATAACGTATCTACACGAAATGAAATAAAAACAGTACATTTACTCTGCTGTATGATATCGTCTAATCGGCCGAAAGAGTTCCGATCTCGCAGAAAAGTCTGACTGCGTGTTTTGTAGATATACCGTATGCATAGAATACGTAATACATAGATATTTTGTTACTAGGCGATGCTCGTACAGCAATATTTTATGCATTACATATCATATGTATATATATACAGACGTTATTGTTCGATCACATTATGCAAAATATTCAAGAGAGAATAATTGACCTAGAGGATTTACACGGATTATTTACTAAAAATATATACTTTAAAGAGTGAAAAGATCGATGTTTGTATTAACTTTCACTCACATCTTTATTTTTCTTATCAACTAAGGAAATACATCTTATAAAAACTGAAGTTAATTGTAATACCTGATTTTTAAGGAATCAAACTCTCATAAATTGAATACAATATATAATTAGTATACCTAAGTCAGTAAGGTTCGATTCCATTAACGTTGGTTGTTACGTGTCCTTAATTTATCTCCAAACTGTAAGTGGTCAATTAGCTAATGTCGTAATCAAACTAAATTTCAAATATTAAACAGTGTCGGGGAAACCGAGTATGACCGATATCAATTTATTTTAAAATAAGGTTCAGTATGACGAAACGAATATTTACTATGTATTGTATCATGAAGTTCATATTGATAACATATAATCGATAATTACTCTAGAACAAAATATAATTACATTAATTTTCTAATAGTCTCTCTTAATGGCGTGCCGCTACATACAGGCTACATATTGGTTGTCTAGAATTAATATTATGTTTCCGGAAATTATTTGAATTTCCTATTGATGCTTTTTACATGGATAATTATACAGGGTGTCCCGGAATTCTTGCATCTCCAAGATATGGCCGTGCTAGTTGTTGTGCGACCCTGTGTAGTTATTCTAAAAAATTAATTTCTCTCTTGCAAGCCATCTCTTCAAAGCACACTACACGAAAGAGTCTCAAAATTCATATCATGTATTAGGTTATGAATATAATTTTCGCCAAGCCATACAATTATTTCCACTTACAATTATGAAAATGTTTTGATTTCTTAACCATGTGTATCAGGTACCTAGGCAACTATACTAGGTATATGTTCAGCGCTACTTATACGATGCATATAAATTTCATTACGAAATCTGCAAACAATGTAAACGTCGACGTTTAATCGGGTCATATATCCTGGTAGCTACGACGAATGGCTTTATTACGATCCTTTAGAATCTTATTAATCTTCTGTCCATTTATTTGCTTTCAGGTGCAATTTTCGAGCAGGGTACGGATGAAGTTCAATCCGCATTCAAATTTGCAATGTTCAACCACAACCAGAACACTACGGGTCGTCGGTTCGAACTGCAAGCCTTTGTTGACGTGATAAATACTGCTGATGCCTTCAAGCTGTCTCGCCTCAGTAAGTTTGACCTTTCTAAAATGTAGATGAAAATGGGAATACACGTATACGTATATGAGTATATATACACATATATATTGTATTTGATCAAAACATTCCGTCTCTGAAGAACCATGGAACGCTGGACAATTATTCCTCTCTAGTAAATATGTGAATTAATTTTATTATACGTGAATAAGTTTTAGAAATTTATTTTATCATTTTATGTTGTTCCATATAACAGTTCTATACTAATTGAGTTGAGAGATCAATCTTTTTTTCTCCTAGAGCCTCCCTTTCCGCAGTGCCCCTGCCAAATACATTCCTATTTTTCTCATACGTGCAAGTCATTATTTGATCGTAGTTCTCAACTACAGCGTCTATGTTCGGATACGTTATTATGTAATACATATATGAAACACAGGTTTCGGATATCTATGTATACATACATGTATAATATGTATTTTAACGTGAAATTTCGGGTCAGTCAGGAAAACACGTTATAATAGGCAACTTTAGTCTACAGCGTGGAGCCTGATAGATTAGAGAGCATTTCTAGAAAAGGTTGTACTGATCTCTTTTTAAAAATTCTCATTTACTTCCTTCCTGCAAATTTTTTTTTTATTTATTTAAAATGAATCCAAAAGTAGTTTTCAAAATCCTAACGGGTCCAAAGAGAATTATCTACTACGAGGCGATTGGGGTGCTGAAAGTAGTAGGACTGGGAACCAAACCGCAGCACAAGACTCAAGACTTTACTGCAACCTCTGAAATATCAATTGAGAAGGAACTATTGCCCTAGGTAAAAGGATAATGTGCGACGGTCGAAGAAAAATCAGCGGGCCAGATAGAGCATGGATTCGATTAGGCGATCGTGGAAAGACAATTGAAAGCGCTTAGTGGAACGTCATTTCGACTTTTCGAATCCCATAGGGTCACTCACGGTGTAACGTAGCTAAGAGATAGACGGCTGCGTTACAATATTTGAAAACGGTAAAAATAACTTTTTGCATCATTGATATTCTTTTTTTTTCCTTATGTACTTTCTTCTCTTTTAGAACAGTAACAGGGTAGATTTTCCACTCACTGTTTGATAGCACCCAATTCATGTGTGTTGACCAGTCGACCTTTTAAAACATTTCAAGTGAATCATGAATGCTTCTTGTCTGAATTCACGAGAAGGAAAACTACTTTGAAATAAGAAAAGGTAAAAAAAAAGCGAAGACTTCGTAGGAACGTATAAGATTCCGTTTGGTTGGTCAAATTTCAAATCATCTTCCATCTCGGACCCTTTGGCTACGTATAAAAGAGGATAGTTACTTAATATACACATTCCTCACTTGTTCTTTTTAAAATCCGCTTCTATAAAAAAGGAGCGATCGTATTCGTGTTAAACCTTTCTTCTAAAAAGTAGCAGCCAGAATTTCATATTTCTGAAAACCAAAATTGTATAAATCAATCCGCGTTATCAAAACTCATCTCGTCGTTTCAGAAACCCCTCAAACCATAGAGTTTCGTCTACATCGTCGTTCTTTGTAGTAATTGTTAGTATTACAAGTAACAAAAAGTTCTCGTACTACTTTTTCATCAGACCTCATAGACGTTACGAGGAAAGAAATATCTGCACCCTTCCCCCCCCCCCCCCCAAGTTATTTACATTTCGAAACTTCAAATGTTATCATGTTGCCCTCGTGAAACTTGTCCAAATGCTGTGAAGATTATCTAACTATTAAACTATTTTATTATACCTATACCTATATCTCTATATCTTAGTTGAAAGAGACATTAGGCTCCTATCGCTGAGCTAGTCTGATGAGAATTTGGGAGGACTCCAAGAGCGTGAACTCGTGTGCGTTATAGTATTTAGTAAAGCTGCACTAATTGTATTAATGCTAGCCGGTTTGCCGAGATCAAGGCCTCTGTTATAATCCTGTGCCAAGCCGTGGACCACGCCAAATCTATTATGACCGCTTGAGATACACTAAGCATTAGTGTTTGCCCAGGACGACTTTGGCATTGGCAAACAAAACAGAGTAAAGCCAGACACTTGTTTAATATGCAGTTATCGCATTAGCGTATCGTCCTCATGCGTGATCGCTGGCACTCGAGCCTCACGCTGTTCAAAAAGGATTTTCATTGAGGCGACGAGCTGCTCAAACGGACTTGAGGATTATAGGAAAGAGGTACTACTTCTACGAATAAAAGAATTCAATTTTTATAATTAAAATGAAAACGCAAGAATATATAGTGTGAATTATATTTTTACAATGTAATTAAAATTGTTCAGGATAACAGTAGAAGGATTATTATCATGGTCTTTTGAAATTTCAATGTAACGTAGAAGAGTTAATTTTGTCTTTTTGCAAACGAGTTATTACTCGTATGACACGATCATCATTTACATTGTCTGGTTGGAAAGTTTTCATGGATAGTGGTAATTATTCATGTACACTCGGGTAGTCCGTGATCTAACACAATGTAAATTAACGTTTATGCTTATCTGATATCGTGCTAAATGACTTATTAAGCAATCGATCGTGATGACGATACACCAAAGTGCTAAAGTCGTGATCCGAGTATTGTTAAGTGTGACACTCATTGATTGATCGGCCAATCCAACATGCATTACTGGTATCGCAAACGAATTACCGAACTAATGTCTATTTATTTTGTACCAAATTGCCAATTTGAATATCGATCATAATTCTATTCGTTCGTATTATACTGAAGTTTACCGTCAAATTCGATTATAGTTGGTGGTCGATTACGAATTAATCAGCGATCCACGATGCAGCGGGTTGCCACTACCTACCAGTTCCGATTCCTCGTCATAGAACATTTTGTGCGTAGCAAATTTACTGAGTAAAGACAGTTAAGCCGCATGAGAATTTAGAAATAGTTTTATATCTTTTGAGTGAAAAAAAAGGATCAAGATTTTGGGTAAAAAAAGGATCGATATTTCGAAAAACCATCAGGCACTAATAAAATCGTGTCATCACGTTATCAGTGACCAGTATTTCGGTTATCATCACTTGTTTCCAGATCACAGCTGTAAGCAACAAGACAGACAATTCTTATCGAGTTAGTTCACGAAGGTGTATCAAATGAGTATATAATCTAGTAGAAACGGCATCGTAAACTCTTGGAATAGTTGCCTGGTAAAATACATAAAATTTAATACCCAACCTTTTCGACTTGGCGAGTTAGTGCCTGAACGATAGACCGTGCAAAACTCAAAAGATGCGACCTACCTTGGTAGTGAGCTATAGGTTATTCGAAGGCTCAGGAGGCCGATCGATCGGATTTGCAGGCGTGGTTGACCATAGCCGCTGTTAGAATTGCGAAAGAAAGGCGTCTAGAGAGTCTAAGAGTTACAGGTGGTGCTAGCTGTGGTCTCATCCTGAAGATCGAACTGGGCCAAATCGTTCCCATCGCTGTACAGTATATAGATAGATAGGGAAAAGCCCATTCCCAACGTATCCCGAACAAGAAAGAATCTGACCAGTCTCCTTGGCCAGACCCCTTGAAGGTGTCAGCATCTTAGCGCAACATAATAGCTATCTATCATCTTTCACTGCATATCGTATAATATCCTGGTAGGATCCTTTGCCTCTGGTATCCCCTGGCTAGGGGTTGAATGTATATGGGAAGAGCGTTGCCAGCCAGGGGTGGCATAAATCTGCTGAGGGCTCCCCGAGGTATTCCCCTTTCTTCCAGGCCGTCTTCCTCGCCCTGCCTTACCCTTCCCAAGTCGCCTTTCTCATCCCCTTCTTTCTCCTCATCCAACCCACCTCCCCTCTTCCCACACTCACACCTCTCGCCACGCTACGGTGAAGCAGACGCGAGATGAATCCCAAGGTTCAATTCCCGTCGGTTTATCCGGCGCCTGAAGGTACGAGGCTGCATTAGGGCATAAGAGCCAGGATGCTACGCCAATGAAAAAAGATAGAGTTCTTTTATATTACGCAAGGTAATTACATATTGACTATATCGACTTTATTGACTTACATATATCACGCTGAATCAATTCAGGATATACCCGCAGCTCGGAGACCGTGTCCCCCTCGATCTGAGAGGATCCGTTGCCGAATGTAAATGATACGTAGGATTCCAATCAGGAATTATTTTCCAGTAAACCCAATGAAAAACGCTCTTTGTTGGCATCGCTATGGGAATGAGGCCGACGTTAATGAGCACTTTGTGCGTTTGCCAGAGGGAAGTTTCTGTGTATACAACAAGAGGGGTTGATAGATGTCCCCATTAAATTCTCTTTACCTTTTATTTCGATGGCGGTAGCTATTCGCCAAGACTGCCTGAGGCATTAGTAAGAACAACAACAAACCCCCTATATGTATTATAATCATGTAGCTAAACTCATAAGGTTCGATCTGATCAGAGTTTCCGCCACCCTCTCACGGGTCGTCCCTTAATGCGAGAAGTGCAAGAGATACAGCCGCAGGCGGGGCATTTATTTACAGAAGTCTCGTAACAACATTATAGAAGATTCGAAGGAAACTCGAGAAGTACTATTTGTTCTTCTCGGTACCAGTACCCTGCTAGCAACACGTCATTTCCGATTGTCATTTCTCATCCCGCGTTCAAGTCCGTTTCTACCCTTCTGCCCAAATCGTGGCTCTCCTTCAACATTAACACCGACAAACTCTCTCTGTCTTTCCCATTCGCTAAGTTCCTTTCAAGTTATATACACTTCCCGCTCCATAGCTATAAATGGGCTCGACTCGTATCATCCATTCGTCGAGGATATAAAGGCATTATGTTTTCGATTTAAAACTTTTGAATTAGATTGCAAGAACGAGAGGTCCTAGGATGACGCGGTGTTTAAAACTTTTGAATTGATTTTCGCCAAACGTTGGGTCAAGATTTCAATTCGTCGCTTCATTTTGTTTGCGTCAGCGTCATCCTGATCAAGGAAATGGACAAGGATTTGACAGGTATTGTATGACGTATACCTTGAATGATTGACGTATTAGGCGTACAAATTAATTCTTGGCCTTTTTTGCATAATTGTGTTTACAAAAAGGAAAAATCTAACAATTATCTAACTTAAAAAGCCATGTCCATTACTTTATGTATGTATACTTCCGCCATCTCTCGGGCAACTGTCCAATCTCGCTTTGGAAAATTGTTTTTTTTTTTTTTTTTTGGAACATTGAAATTTCCATCTTGAAACCTTTGGAACCACTTTCTATACATACTACAAGACACAGCATCTTCACCTAAGATGAAACAAATCAGTTTCTCAATTCCTGCGGCATTTTTATTCAATTGGCATACAAGAAGGAGGCAGAATGCTTAAATTATTGCTTTCTGAATGACATCGCTTTCATTACTGTTTTTCGATGTTATCTAAGGAACACTGTCAACTATTTACCTCATTTCAAAGCTTAAGGTTGGTGCTTTAACGTGTGGTGGGAAAAAAAACCTATGGTGGGAAAAAAATATAAATTTGAATAGGTGACGTTATTTATTAAATTTTGAGGCCGAGAATTAATTTGTACACCTAACAGGTAAAATATAATATAATAACTTTACATATATATTATACAACAATAATTATTCATGTGTTTAATTGCTGACAGGGTAAAATGTCATTTTAGATTGCTCTCGAGGGACTGAAATTTGCACTAAACTCTACTAGCTGTGGCTGTACGTTGAAATTTGTTCAGAAGCATTTCATATCGATTCGAGATCGAATATCATGATCCGCTCTGAAAAGGAAATGTCATAACGATGAGAGGAGCCCAGCATCCCTGAATATTGGAGTCGTAGTACATAGTGAAATGACGACGCTGAGGGTAGTTTTATTTGAGGTGTCCCGCTAAGGTGCATATATCTTGAGGCTATCTAGAGCATACCCAAGGTGTACCGCGTAGGTAACAATACCCTTGAGAACCACCCTTAAACATCGTCCCCTTTCGTGAGAATCGCCTAGAAGAAGCGAAGAGCGCTAGTAATAGTAATGCTCCGATAGGAAGAGATTCCAGAAGAGAAGGTGAAAAAATAAATAAAAATAAAAATGGGTGCTGATATACCCACACACGTGAATTTTTAATGCATATATGCACAAGGTTATGTGGACTCTCTTGGGAATAGAGTTAAGGAATCGTACCGTGTGTAATAAAAATTTATTTTTATGCAGATGCACACTGCACTTTCGAAAAGTTATACGTAACACTATTCTTATCAGACATGAAAATAAATATGTATATGTAGCATATTCAGAAGAAATAACTTACACTAAATTAACTTCTTGTAACTGACGCAGTATTGTCTATAATGGGGAAAAAATGCTTATGTGTACTTACATACCGAAATTTGATGAAGTTTTCAAGTACGCATGGAGCCATCAATTATAGATAGCAAAGTTGAAGTTGAGTTTGAGGGTGACTGGAAAATCAGGTAGTGACTGAAATCTACAAACAACCAGACTTCAACTGCACTCGAGACGTCTACTTAACTCTTCCAACTCCTTCTGCATCAGAACTTTCTTAATTTGTACGGGTTCCAACGCCATAATTAATATTGATGATTGAAAAGTGCTTGGCTTGGATAATCAATTTTCATCGCTTTTAATAACCGCCCCGTTGCTCGTCGAGCAAGATTTCACTTTCATTTTCTCTTTTTTCTTCTTCTCTTCGTCCTTACCTTTCGCAAGAGAAATCGATTATGCATGCAATTATTGTTTTGTTAAACTTCGTTCACTTAGTAATTTTGGAATCACGTTACTGATTTTGTTGTTTATGAAAATATAGGTTTCAGGGATTTATGTACTTCCGTTTATAAAGTATCAAGGATTCATGCCGTAAATTCAAAAACTTTTTGCTTTATAGTGCTCTTAAGGTAAACCAACCGTTAATCAGTGAGAATCTAGATTTAAGGTATAATAGTGATCGATGGTTGGTTAACTGATTGGATATCCAACCTAGCGTACCGTTTATTATCAAATTTATTACTATTCATCGAATCGTTAAACGTAGCGGTACGTGAGGCTGGGTGGTTTCATAGGGTGACGAAACTCGTTTGTTAAACTTAAAATTGATCCTACTTTCTATAGGGCGTTCAACTTATACGCAGCAAGACGTATAAGTCCGTAATTACACCCCGGTAACTACCAAGGGTGGCTAGGGTGGTTAGATGAGTAAAAGGGTGGCTCAGGGGTGACCCAACGCTTTTCACGTAAAGCTTCCATAACGTTGGAACGCGCAGGATACGCATCGTCAGCCACGCCCGATATTCAACCACTCATGGACTCTAGAACAACCCTATATCAGCAACCAACCTCAGCCCCGCTATCTACCTCAGGATACTTTTCCACGCGGCATCCACTTTGCCTACCCTGCACTCATCACTCTGCACCGCGTCTATCTGTAAAACGGAGGATCCTCAAGAAACACCTTGCTCCAGGCATAGACAGCATCCCTGATACTAGCTATAACCACCGCAGTCTAGGTCATTTATCATCATAACGAAGCCGATGACCGACGAGAGCCTGAGACCTTTTTTTTCTTGATTGTTACTTCTTCATCATCACAGATCCTCGCTTATCCTTCTTCCTTATCCTTGTATCCATAAAATGATTTCGAAACTGTCGCGCCATCTTTGTGCTGGACCTCTTGACTCTCCTAACTGCGCGTATATCGCGATTTCACCTCGTTAACGTGCATTACTTCGGTTAACTACACAACGTTAATGTATTCCTGTAGGTAAGGGAAACTTTTCTAAAGATAGAGTATAGCTATAGATACGGGTAGGTCGATGTATATAGATAACCATGTATTTATTTTACATAGACTGTAACTTCTATACGTATTCATGCTCCTCCCTTCGAGGTTATCTTTCACTTTTTTTTAAATTCTTTTTTTCTTTTTTTCTTTTTCGTTATATTCTTTCTCGTAGTCTTATTCCTCCGGTACTGGTCATTCTTCTTTTTAGCTTTTGGCATTTTCCTACAGCCACATTTGCTGCTCATACTCATACACTCTATTCGCCGGCTAGTCTTGTTCTCGTTCTTGTTCTTCCAGGGGTTGGTTGGCTGGCTTTTTACCCCCGGTCATTAGGACCTTGGACCGCAAATGTCTCCACATGAATTCTAATGTCCGACTTTGGAGAAACGGTAATCCCGGCCACTTGGCCAAACTTCGTGCTGCGAAACGTCCGGAAATTCAGCCTGGCAATGGGCTGAATTCCGTGCGAGCCGTGCTGAAACGTCCGCGCTTGCGCTGGGGACGCCAGGAAGTCTTTTGTCGTACATTTTCATAAGTTTGCCGTTAAAGTTAATTGGCCCGTGAATTTACAAGCGGTACAAACGACCACAAAGGTCGTACGTGAGCCGAATTGGAATGTCTTCCTGAAAACCCAACGAGCCTACAGGCTCCGCCGCCGGAAAAACAGGGTTTCCCGTAGCCCGCTTAGGGATGTCCCTCGTTGGACTGACAATAAGTCACCCTAACGTTTAAAGGGGTTGTGAGGCGCTTATACTGCTCCTATATTTGAAACTGTTGTTAATCGTCATTCTCCTATCGATAGAATAATATATATACGTATCGCAATCGTATCCTTGCGATCATATTAGCATCCTCATACGATATATTACTAGAAAAGACATTAATTCTTCAAAGACAAATAGCACTGGGAGATATAAAAAAAAAATTGAATTAAAAAAAAGAACAAAAGAACAAAAAGTACATTAAACACGCAATATCCACCTGGTTCAAAAAGAACTATCTCCGTTTCATAAAATCCTGTAAATTCTCAGAATTTCATGTTATCATCTTCTTTTTCTTTAAAAAAATAAAAAAATAAAAGAAAGGCAAACCACAGTGCTTCGATTCGAGCAGCACTCGAAAATTCCCAAACTCTTCCTCGAGTCCCTTTGAATTATCTTTTTGCGGATCGCAAGCAAAACCCTCGTCTCAACGACACTCTTCCAACTCGTCGTCCTCTTCTTCTCGCACTTTTTTTTTCCTCGCCTTACTTCTTCTTCGACCTTTTCGTATTATTATTCTCTACTCGACCGTCGTAGGTCGCTCAGACGAAACGGAGCTTGTTCAGAAATTCTCTTGCCATCTAACTACCAGCATATATACGCATTATCTATACAGTATATGTATACCTGTATCTTACCATAAGCCTACATGCCTATTATCTATACCTGCCTGACCCATGTAAAATAAAATGCTTCGCGTAACAAGCCCAACCTTAAAATATAACCAAAAGTAGGGTGGACCCAGTAGATATGGAAATAAGTGAAGTGAAGCAAGAGGACGACTAACAATACGCGACTGAATAGAGCAAAACCTTCCCCTGTGATTTTCCTACCTATCTCTCTGAAGTTTGAGCGTCTCTGAAACTGTTGACGAAGGCGGGAACGTGTTTTCGAGATGAACTTCCGCGAGATAACCATCGACACGAAGAAGAAATGAAAGAAGGAAGGTTTTCTTTTCTTTCTATGAAAAGTTCAGACTGACGCACGAGCTACCCCACACTGAGTATTCCGGATATGAGGGATAGTTTCTGTTATCGTGAGAGAGGGACGGTAAAATTTTTCTGAATTTTCATTGTTCCGTGTTATCGGCACGTATTTTTCTCACTTCCATAGTACGAAAAATACTCGGCAAATTGGTGGTAGTATATCGAAATCATACAAAATAGTCGAACTCGTTATGGGAGAACTGAGTGAGATTTAGTACTTGGTAAAATTTTGTTTGACAAAAAACTTTTCTTTTTCCCAGAAACAAACACGTGGTTATGGGTGAATTTTTATATAAGAGAAAATAATTTGAGAACTTTATCATAAGGATGTGGGAACTGATGAAAAACCGTAGTATCGTTAATTGATAGAGATTTTTTAATAAACCCATTTTCTTATCTGTTATCATTCACTGTTTACATTGGTACCTACTGGTCCACGTTGATCAAGTTAACGCATTTAAATAGGTTAGATTAGTCGTACCGATAGAAAATCGTTTACATACGCGAGAAAACACTCCACCAGGAAGCGTAAACGCATCAATTTCCGGATTGCTAGAAATGGAAAGAGCGACAAGTGCTGAGCGTTGCCGAAGTGAACGAGGGAATGTAACAAAGCGCGGAAAGTTTTCTCCATTAAATATCGCGACACTTCGCGCCTTGGTTCTTTAACCCCCAGCTCCTTCTCCCTCGTCCGCATCTGCCTCGAGGAGAGTGAAATTAAAACTTGTAGAGAAACTTTTTGGGGCAGGGTACTTGAAAAAATCGACACGTATTACTTCAACTTTTTCAAAGAACCTGCCGATCGTACTCACTTAAAGAAACCCGATGGTTCTTCTTTGTAATTTCAATACTACTGGCCATTATTTTCGGATTGGCACGTGGTCGTTTATACCGATAAAGAAACAATTTTATGAGTAACCGCATTAATTAGATTAATCACCACAGTGATGTCGATCAATAAAATTCTGCTGATGATGAAAAAGATTAATTTATTATTTTTTGAATTAATCTACTGATCTATCAGACAGTCTGCAAAAATTTTTTTAACTTGACTATAATGCTCCAAAATACTGAAAGACTGCAAAACGGAAATCGAACAGCTTCACAAGACTGAATTAATGAAAGTGACAGTCTTAGGACGTTATGCGAAACATCGTAAACTGTGTAAAGACAGATAGTATACTTAGTAGCTTCGAAGATCCTCCGTCCTAGCTATTATCTGATACTGCCGTAAAGTACAGTCGTTGTAAGCAAATCGGATAAGTTTCTCCCATTAAGTTAGTCGAGAGTAGCGGAAATGAACGGTCGAAATTAATTCTCAAACAAGCCAAAACAAAATACTTTTTCATTATCAGCAAGAGGGAGGTCAGTGGGAAATAGGGAGTGTGAGACTAATCAGGCAGCATCGTCAACCCTTGTGGAAGAGAAGTCCTGTGGGGTCCCGAGGACAAGGAGATAGTACGGGGGTGCCAGGTCGCTCCTTCCAATAGGATTAACCCTCGTCCTCTTAATCCTTTTATTGGTGCGGCAAATCCTGTGACAGAATACGAAAGGGTGTCCATGGACCCAGATCTGTAACTGGATCTTTTGGGAAGGGATCTGGGCACGATTTAAAATACATCTCAAAGTTCGTCGATTGCAACCTAAACTGTCAAAGTCGAAATTTTAAGTCTAAAATTGACCTTAAGGTTCTAGACGAAGTCTCTTTTGCCTTTATTCAAGTTTATACATTGAACCTGTACGTTTTTCAATTTTAGATATCAATCTAGTTTAAAACTTTACCCATTGACTGAGAATGGACGACCACACATAATTATCAAAGCTAATCAACAAAAACGGAGTACAATGTTTGGATAGGTACCGCTTTGAATTACCGTAAAGGAATTAATTCCGAATTGGAATAAATGTTTTTTTTTCCCCTTCCTTATTAGAACCTATTTTACAAGGTTCTTTAGAGATTCTCAATATAGCAGAAATAAAAGTTGCAGTCACTTTTAAATTCAATGTGCGAACGTAATTCTAATTAATGTTAGACAAATATCAGCTGATGGTTTATAATTAAAAATTGGTCCACACGCGTTATATTGTAATTATTCGTGTACAATACAACCGGAAATTAATCTCCGACACCTATTTATAAATATGAGATCAAGGATCTCAATAAGATAAACATTTCAACTTGTATTGTGAATTTCTTTTTTGGACATCAGTTTGACAAAATGGTTAATACCTGTCAATCGAAGGCGCAAAGTAGAAGCACAATTCTGCTACATAAGAATCTATACTGATTCTTTGAAACCTCAGAAACTCCTAAATTTGAAGTGGAGAATAGGCTCGAAATTTGAACTAGTGTATAACAGGATCCATCGATGTCCTTTGAAAAATCCATAAAATCTAACCGAAACTCCCTTTACGGTTTTCACGCTCAATTTGCATCCCTACACTCTCAACGTAAAGTATGTACGAAGTATTGCAGGCTCCATTAACCTGACCCAAAAGCATTCTGAATTTATGCCAGTAAACTGATTTAACGATCCATCTTACCTAAATCCACCGATGAATATCCTTGATGTGGATTAGTGGGTATATCTAAAATAAATTCAAAATAAAGTCGCGGAAGTTTTCTTTATCGTGCGTAAGCGTTTTGGAGAACCGCAACTTTCCTTTTAAGAATCTTAAAAACGAGAGAAAGAGAAAGAGAGGGGGGGGAGAGGGAGAGAGGGAGAGAGGGAGAGGGGGAGAGAGAGAGGGAGAGAGGGAGAGGGAGAGGGAGAGGGGGACAGAGAGAGAGGGAGAGGGAGAGAGAGAGAGAGAGAGAGAGAGAGAGAGAGAGAGAGAGAGAGAGAGAGAGAGAGAGAGAG
>JARQSV010000373.1:103938-138478 GCA_030142285.1 Calameuta idolon
AGAGAGAGAGAGAGAGAGAGAGAGAGAGAGAGAGAGAGAGAGAGAGAGAGAGAGAGAGAGAGAGAAGTTTGTTGATAAATACGTATGAAGGCACAGCGGTGAAAACTTTTCGTTCGGGCCTCGTAATCGTCCTTCGATAAAGAAAAGGGAGAAGTTGAAAAGTTGAGAATACTAAGTGCGAGCTACGTCAGTGCCCGTGTAGAAGCGTTAAGGTAGACGCGTATAAGCATGGAAGCGTATATGGGAGAAAGGATGACTGTGGGTGCAGGTGGCCCAAGGGAAAAGAAGAAGAAAATGGAAAAGAGAATGTCGACATATAAATATTTGAGAACGAAGAGTGAGTTGGATGCTGAGTGATAGAGAGTTAGCTTCATGCATTTAGCATTTAGCATGAAATTTAAATATATAATATATATATAATACATGTAAAAAGAATACCACATGTTCTTTTCGTGCCTTAAAGATGGCGACAAAGACAATCCTGCCAGTTGGAATGCAGATGTACATGAGCTTTTAGAGGTTTTCTTCTCATTCTAAACGAAATCGATAGTCCATGGCTGTGGTACAGATATATACAGATATCTAAAGCAAATAATAAATCTGATGTATTATATTCAGTGTCGAACTATCCATCTTCATTTTAATACATGCACTCTCAGACTACCCTGTACTGTTGTATATGTATGTGAAAGTTTTAAATCATTGAAGATATGCAAGTTCAGAATATCTCTGAGATCTTGGATGCTGTAACGAAGGATACACGCAAGAATCAAACTGGTAGAAACAGTGTCCTAGTCCACGTGTGATCTCATACTAGCCGCAAAAGGATGTGAAGTCTTCGCACGGCCAAACTTACAAATCCAATCTTGTCCGTCGCTTCTTCCTATCCACCCTCTGGGTAAGGTCGGCTAGAAAGGGGATGCTGGCTTCGGAGGAAGGAGCCGCGTGAGGTTATCCGAGTCCGATAGGATCTGAATTTAAAGGTGAGTCATTTATCTTGAAAAAGAGAAAAGAAGGAAGAAACGAACTGAGGCCCAATAGGATATAAAGGGTGAAAAAAAGAAAAGATTAAGAAAAAATAAGACTGTAATTGTTGATGAGTATAATATACATATACCTATTTAACACTACGGATGAAGATATTTTGCCCTTAGGTAATAATTAATCCTTCCCTTGATTTTCTTCCACAAGATGTATGTATATTCTCCCCTGCGTTTTTCGTAACGGAAGATATCAAGTAGACCCATGCTTTCTTGAAAGAGATGAATGAAGTTTTCTAGCGTGACTCTCAGCGACGAACTTTCATCCAAGATTCAAGCAAGTTACCCCACGTTGCTTGGATATTAAACGCTCCACTAGCTACGCTACTAATATCCACCTATCCCACCCCTATAGCCATTCAGGGCGCGATGAAAAATCCCGCGAAATTCAAACTCCGATTTCCGCCTTCGACTTTTAGTACCCTGCACGAAGATCGTTTTCACGCTCCAAGAGAAAATCCTGAGGATGAAAGGAAAGAAAATGAGTAAAAAAGAAAATAATCCACGTCCAAGTAAAAATTCGAAGTCGAACTCCAAGCTTAAACCCGCCACAACCAGGATGGAAATTAATACTATCGATTAAATAGTCTTTTCGTAGAACGAGTGAATTTACATATTTTTTTCTTTCTGCAAATTTTTCGGCAATAAAACATATAGATATCGTTAGCTAGCTCGTATGACGCAGTACAGTGGGTATATGCTTCCATGATAAGATCATCGTCCCTTGGTTCCAGCGTGCAGTGCTTCGGTGCCGTGCACGCTGTGATCAATAAAGTGCGGCTGGCACCCTGTAGAGCTTCTGCCTCGACGTAACCACCCTCTGATTCTCCACGCCGATGCACACACACCACGTATCTCCCACACGATAGCAAAGAGAAACTTGTTTGGTAAGACTCGTTTCTATCTTGCAACCTTTTATCTTTTTATCTACAAGGGTGAAGCCGTGTATATATAGATATATACCGATCGCCGGAAGCCACTGGTACCAGTGCAACCAAAGAACTGAATCCTTACAAGACTTCCTTTTCACTTGATAATTCGAAAATCGTAATCTTAACGTTTAATCTCCAACTTTGTCTCGCTTGCTAGTGTTTCCGCTGCGCATAAACTCGTTTAATTTAATTGTCACGTGAGGGAAGATTAATAACGCGAAGATGCCTTATTATCTGGAAATTATCATGCTGAATGAAAGAAGGTACGATAGCTAGAAGTTTATTTCCCTAGAATTGTTATACTTCTTTATATTAATTTTTTTTATTTATGTATTTTTATATAAAAAAAGAAACGAAAAAATGACGTATCCAGAAGTTGATGAAAAGGCTTGCGGTTATACGCAGGCGCCATCTTTAGGTATCTTCTCCACTGCGTATACATATAATTCTTTCTCGAAGAAAATTCACGCAGCCGCCCTCGAGGCTTCGCTGAGTTAATGGCGCCGTTGGTATTTCAATTATGCGATAACGCGACAAAAGCTTTTGTTTTTACTTTAACTAGTGCCCACTGGCCATTACTACGACAATGCACCACGGTCAATGAGTTTCGGCGACATGAACAAAAATTTAATTCCGAAACATACTGCAGCTTTGTTTCGGCCATAGGAGGAAACGTACGTATATGGATAGGGACGACTACGTGGACGCTGGAGAGAAAATTGTAATTGTTCCCAGCCACGTTTCCGCAGTCGATGCGAAATTACTGGTACAGTCTATGAATAATTCGATAGCGTTCAATTTAATCGTACGTAGTTAACGTAGTAGCTGGGTGTAGCCGAACGAGTCACGGATTTATCGATACGCATCAATAAATGTCCTTTTCTGACGTTAATAACGCATTTGATATAATCGAAAAATAAAAAATAACGAGCGCCAGCGCAATTATTGAACACAATGCGTCATAACTAGTACACCGAGTGCATATACATCAATTACTATGGTCAGTATTATACTTGTAATCATTTACTGTCAATCAAAATTATTACCTAATTATCATGATAACGAAAATTTCATATCTATTTAATTTGCATTTCGCATATCGTCAAAGTTGTTTCACTCCGATTTAAATTTATTATATGAAATTGTTCTCAAAAGTCAGTTCGGTAATGATGCTTTTTATCATTTTCCCATTTCTACACATTTTTCGTGATAACTTGATAAGGGTATCTTGTAAATGATATATATTTTGCAATTATCACATAGGATTCATCTACAATTTAACGTTTATTCGACGCTTGACAATCGTCACTACTTCAATTGACAACTGAAAGCCTGACGTTCAATTTCAGGTATTCTCATCGCGTTCATTTCCGGTTTCCCTTTTTTTTAATGACCGTACGAGTACACGGGATTAGCTCGGTGATGCATAAAATACGAAACAACGCTGTGGACCACGTGATAATATAGTATAGAACCAGCGGACCGATGCTCTTGGCGCAAATGTAACTGGCAAAATTTGAGTTCATTTCGCGTACAACTGCATATGCTCGTTACGTAGCGTTGCTAATTAGCGAATTAACGCACGGGTACCGATTCTTCCCTTATAATTGGAAAGAGAATATTCATTTTCAGGTTCCGGCTCTTTACTCGTATTGACGAGTATATTTACAGTTTTATTGACTGGTCTGCCATATATATCTTTTAATGATCTCAAGAAAAGGATTGTTAGATTATTTTTTATAGCAAAGCAAAGTCGAGTAGGCAAGAATTACAAATATATTGTTTTTTTTTAATTCTCTGAAAATTGGACCTTAATTTGAGATATTTTAAGAGATTCTTAAATTCTTGGACACGTTAGAACTTTATGTCAAGATCAGAATGTTTCATTTAAGGAGCAATTCTTTTTACAATATACAATATACAATATACATATACATATACATATATATTTCTCGAAATCTTCGCTGTCAAATGTCGCCCTCGGATTCGTGCTATTTTTCGGAGGATTCTCGAAACTACGTCGGGAACGATAAGAAAATGGGAAAAACCGGTGTAGAAGGTAGAGAGGATACAAAAAATATATTTAAAAAACAGTACAGGAAAGCAGCTAGGGAATTATATCACTTTTCCACGGCTTTCCTTCAGTGCTTCTTTACGTTTCCTCGTCTGTATAATACCTAAATCCTGTTTCCACACATTTTCGTAAACACACCAGCACGTACGACTACATGACCGTGCTTTATCCAAATATTGGTTCAAATTGCTTATTGCGTGCGAAGAATTACGACTTAACGACATTCTTGAGCATTAAACAATCTACCCTTACTCTGCTTAAAGAAAATTGATCCAGCATATAAAAAAAATAGTATCTCAACTTCTATATCGATCTTGATATTCCTTTGAAACTTACGATTTCTCATTAGCTAGGTAAAAAAAATTTCTTTTCTTAAGGACACTTTATGAATGTAGAGAAAGCCGCACGAAGTAGGTACCAGTGGGATAGCGAGACGACGTCGCGACCGCTCTTAGAATTCCTGGATGTTATTACGCGCGACACCTATAGCACCCAGAAAGAATAATGGCTTCTTCCTGACTCGAGTCGTTGGGACGAAAAGTCCCTGAGGCTTGCGGCGACGACCGAGAGGGCTGTGCAGACAACGAGAATAGGGCAGCTTCCAAGTCATCGATCCCCTCATAAAAATGCGCCACGGCGAAAGTGAAATCTTCGCAGTGGCATCCAGATAAATGGAATTATAATCCTCCCTCCATAGCTACGTTCTTTGTATTCCTTTTGGGTGATATTAATGTCAGTCTTCCTTCTGTCCTTTCCGTCGATACCCACCTTATATATATATATATATATATCTTATATATATATATTTTATATATATATCTTATATATATATATATCGTCCAAACATATACGTATATATAAAATACATGTCCCTTATCTCAAACAGTAGATATATGGGCAAGACGAAAGGAATGACTATTATTTTCAAAATGTACTATCGTGCACCTTATGTATTACATATAATACAAAAAATACCATCTACTTGTGTAATAGCTCGAAATTATCGAAACTTTATTTCCTACTCAAGAAGTCACGTGTGATCGGAGTGTGAAAAATTCCTGATAAAGTTAGTGTATTAATAGATCTATGTCTAAAGGGAACCATACATAGCGCTTTGTTAAGGGAGTAGTAAGAACTCGCGTGATAGGATAAGTTAGCGGGTTAAATGACTTATGAATGCTAGTTTGAATTAGTTGTTTCCCTGTTGCTAAATACCTACGATATCCCCAGGTTCCTGACCTCGTTGGCAAACTGTTACTTCGGGAAGGCCATAGTGGTCGTTACAAACCCGAAGCGCTATCGTCTTTCGAACTAATTTATATTCGCCTGTATACCGTTGGATTATAACGTTAAGTCATTTGTTTATATATACTTAGTATTTGATTAGTTTTGTTAAGCAAAAATTTAATGACTGTTGTTTCAGTCGTCACTAACAATAAGTATATGACACTAATCTTGTAAGACTTCATCATATATGATCAGATATTCTGGATGGTAGGCGCCATTTTTATATCTGTTTCATATATGTATATGTTTCTATCTATCTATCTCAATATAACTCTGGAAGTGCATTACATGTTCGACATGCATTATTCAATGTGTACGAGGATCCAATACTGCTTAGAGGAAGGAAAAGATCTCTTGCGTGAAATGTATAGCCGACTTCTTGAAACTTGGATCGAATACTTCGATGTTGTATTTTATAAAAGGCCATTTGTCTCTATTATTTATAAAGGATATTAACAAGAGTCCTGTAAGAATGATGACTCCTTTCAAGAGAGTCCAAAAACTTTTAAGATTTCTTATAATGATTAGCATGATTTGAAATCGATTATACGTACTGGGATATGTTGGATTAGAGGCCCAGTGGAATTACGACTTTTAGCTCAGACTTTGTCGGATATTAACTTCCAGGCAGTTTAGGATGCCGAACTTAAGTATATTCCATACTCTGACGTTTCTCATGATGCGTATCACCAAATCCGACATCCATCCTGTCTCTGATAATAATAATAAAATTAACAATTTAATTTACTTGTACAAATTTAATAATAAATTTTAAAAACCTATACTTCGCTCATATAATATTCAATTTGTAGCTCTACTGATATTTCATATCACTATGTGATATAAATTTACAAAATCTAATAATCAGTCACAGGTGACTCTCACAGATGTTGTAATACGATTCAAGAAAAATCTGTAAGGGATATAACGAATGGAATCGTAAGGGGATGCCTTCTGACAGAGAGTTCGTTACACGAAGACTATATCGGAGAGTAAATCGTCTTACCGTGTAGTACCGGTACGGAGAAATCGAAACGAACCTATACCTAATCGATGTAGTCCATCTCGTGAGTTTCCGTCATGGAAGAAAAGGGAAATTGACTCGCGGATATGTCGGTCGATATCGCGTTCACGGTTAATAGCTGTACTGCTCTTTGAAACCATAACATCAAGAGAACGGCAGCAACAGCAGCAACAACATTGCCACCAGCGACACGAGCAACAGCAGTACCAGCGACAACAGCAGACTGCAGCAACAGTGCGGAAACTTTCCCAGCGTCATTAGCACAGCACTGCATTAACCCTGGCAGTATATTGCCCTATATAATAATGTACGATAACTTGGTTAGTTAGTGCCAATACAGAGTCGATAGTCCTGCGACCATCTGCTGCCTCTTTTGAAACCCTCGTACCTACCTACCACCATCCTGCCCTTAGCTAAGGCGGGTGTAACCGAATCGTTATTGTTTAAGAGTCCATGGAATATCTTACTATCTATACTTGCATTATTAACCCTGATATATACAGATATACATCAGTATATAGTATATTAAAGTTATAGTTCTCTGGCTATTCAGGATGAATGAACATATAAGCTTTGGGTATATCGCAAGAAAATAATTGTTATCCTCAAGATTACAGGGGGTTCTTTCGTTTTATTAAATATATTAACTGTGTGAATATATGAAGTGAAGACAGTATATAGGTTATGTGGTAAATCGATATGAGAGTGTGCTCGTAAGTTTTACTGGGAGGAATTGCTGTCGGTTCGAATCCAACGAGGGGATGACAATTTTTGGCAAGAGTTTCTGGTTCTTTCTTCAAGTAAAGGACGGTTAGAAACGACTTGGGCTGAGACTGAGTGATTAATAATGAGAAAAACGGTAAAGGGCAGGCTTGACCAAGGTACGGCGTATATCATGGTGGCCCATTATGCTTATGAATATAAATGCACCCTCGGGGTCCACAATAAATGCTTCCACTGGTACAACCCGGCGATCTCTGCATTCTGCCCTTCCTCTGGTACGTCTACGCTTATTTATGTACGTATGTGCCTGTGTGTCTCTATTTCCGTGACTCCGCCTCGTGTTCACTTTCTGCCGGCCGGTGGCTCACGTTGGCCACGCATTACGAAACGGGAATAAAACAACTTTTCGGCGTAGAGGACGACGTTAAAAGAATAATTAAAATGATGTACCTATCCAATGCATAATTTCTAGAATTTTACGTAGGGAATGGTAATGACAACGAGAATATTTAATATGCTGTGATGTCTTTGAAACAGAACCTTTGAAATGGATGCTGCTGGTCAACTTCCTGATAATAATTTCAAAGAAGCTCTTTGAACGAACTTTCGTGACTAAGGGTGGTTTTTCGCAATTATTTTGTCCGTTTAAAATTTCTAACTTCTTATTGGCCATTTATGTTTGGTGCATCCTTTACCGGTTGTCTGAAACAGGTGATATCAGACTTTAAAGTTAAAAGGGTATTATGGAGAGTATAAGGAGAACCTGAGACTGAATATTAAATGGACAAAGCTTGTTAACCTTCGTGGACTTTCACCCATGACCTTTTATATGTTAATGAAGTAATTTGACGATGGGGTAGAAGATTCTAAAAATTCTTATATTTCCACATTGACTCGTCTCAGATTATAGAGATTATATCGTCATCGACTTAAGAATAATAAGTGAGTTTGGATTTGAGTCATAAAATGCTTAGCCAGACCTAAAATACGATCGTAAAAATAAATATCGTTGGAGCCGTCATAAATTTCGTTTAAACGAAATCGTGGACTCGCGACGTATATCAGGACCGTTTTCCCAAATCTTAGCCGAATGGTATTACGGTGAGCCTTATCTTATTTACTAGCCCAACATTATATATAATCCAATTCCAATAAAAATCCACTCCATAACTACCTATTACTAAAAGAGAGCCATCGTCAGTTACTTCGCAGGGATGTCACGACTCTATCGCTAAAATTCAATGCTTATCATCGATATATCTATATTGCGTAACAGAAATAGGGAACATTGTATTTAAACAAAAAACATACCATCATATAGCAGACTGAGAAATCGCACAATAACTTTCATCCGTAAGTTTCTTCCGTCAAACTGTAGTAAAATTTTGAAACTGAAACAGCTGCTCTTATTGCCTAATTTGCCTCATTTACATATGATGCCCTAACTTGCATAATGTGTCTGCCTAGTATGTATCCTTTCTATGGGGATTGTAGTACATTGCATAATCCACAGGTTTGCACGTGTCAACATACTGTAGCATGAACAGCGGACTGTTCGTAGGTAAAACAAGCTTTTAGCAGGCAGGTAACGCAGACAAATACGAAAACTTTTATCCTCAAATATGTTTATGCAAACAGCTACGCGACAGGATGGAAGTCGTAAGGGTTGATATTTAGTAACGAAGGGAAAAAAAATCACCAACGACTTCCACTGTCATGCTAATTCGTGTCATATTGAAAATTATTTTGTATCTTTTCAAGCATCTTCTTTGCATATCTTTTACCAAGCTAATTCCTCTGTTGTCACTTTCTCAAATATCTCTTCATTTTTTTTGCGCAGTTTGCAGTCAGTTCAGCAGGGGTGTTTTCTCTATGCTGGGTGCAGTCAGTCCGGATTCCTTTGACACGCTTCACTCGTACAGCAACACGTTTCAAATGCCTTTTGTCACGCCATGGTTTCCTGAAAAGGTAAGCACTTTTTTATACTTCTGATATCGTTCGAAGTAACAACCGAGCCGGGAATCACTTCAAGAAGTTCAGCTATCTGTGAGCAACCATTGTTTTGCACGTGTAGGCCCGTGCCATCAGCAATTAAATATCAGTTTCAATTTTTAAATCTGCAAGTTAAATAGTTATACTTAGCCAAATAGCTATTAGTGTTGTATGTTTCAGAAAATATACGGAATTTCTGATTTTGAGATTTAGGATACATGGGTTATCAAATAATAACTTTTTTAAAATTTACCTGTGAGAAAAGTGGCGCTTGGTCGTGGATTGAGAAAAGCTACTTGTTTTCTCAAAATACAATAGTAAGCTTGACATGAAATAACATGTGAACATACCTCTTCATTTAAAAATTAAATCATTCGAGTTAAACTCGTGACGACAATTTTCCATGCCAGATCCATTTACTCTAAGATCTAACGATTACTCGCGGTAAACTTTTGTATCGATACATGAAACTCTCCGTAAAATGCGATTCGCGTCGCGTTCAGTACATACGTGTCTCTCTAAAGTTTCCTTGTTGCGCCTATACTAGCCTTGTGATAATATATCGTGCATATAATCAATGCCGCTATTATATTTTAGCCCCGCCGCATGAAACACGTGAAAGTGTCTTTTTTATACCTGATAATTATCAGTCTTCAAATAATTAATTATCACACAATTATCTCCGGAGTAAAATATGTATTTCTTAGCCACAAAATCTGTGCATTATTTACCTCATCTCTGGTAGCCATGGAGATTTAAGTTTCGATCAGTCAGATAAACAAACGACACAGATGATGTATGTCTACAGGTATCTTTATGAAAGAATTAGTTAACTATTTACAATCAATAACATAGAAATTTTCTTATTGATACTATGTATGTCTAACACGATACTATGTATGTCTATCACTTTTTGTGTTATGCCATCTAAGCCGGCCGCTTATCGCGTACAATTTTGTTCCACGTAAAACGAATTTCCAGAGTGAATTGGCCGATCTGATAGATCGAACAGGAGCCACTTTGTAATGCGATAACGCTATTATTTTGTAAAGAGCTCGATGCACATACTCCACTTAACTGTTCAATCAATCCGTGCGACGTAGCCAGATTTCGCATTTTCCAATTTACATTTCCAAACGAATTTGACTAACCGAATTTATTTGCGGCAACGAATTACAACGACTCCATTGTTTCTAGTATGTAGTATGGTATACAAGTACCTATTGCTATATGTAACACGTGTACGATGTTACTGTGAATATACTGATTTCCGCATAGAGGCATCGTTTAATCCGCCATCATTTAAAATTCTCTCTCATTCGAACCATATACTGTACCAACTATAAACCATATGTATATATGTATTGCATATATGTATGTATATATTCAAATCCAAATATAAAATCCAAAATCAATTAATAATATATGGTCGATTTGACACAGGTGCTTACTCCCTCCTCTGGTTTCCTGGACTTTGCGATAAGCATGCGACCGGATTACCATCGCGCTATCATCGACACCGTACGATATTACGGCTGGAAGAAAATCATCTACCTCTATGACTCCCATGACGGTAAGTCTCACCATATTGTATATAGTATAAAGGTCTCTTCATACGTAACGATACCAGAAGATAGCATCACAACCACTACCATACTGAGGACGTGTCTGGTCTCGAGTCCCTCTTTTCTCTTCCTTCTTTTATGTCTCACGAGACCAACTTTCTTCCGCCAATATTATAGGTAGCGAACGACCGTCCGCCATGCTCGAACCAACTACAGCCTTGAATTTATGCAACTGGAGCACAACTTCAGGGAGCCAACTTCACGGTTATACATATGGCTCATGGTTATGATTATTACCGGTTGCACTTTTCTCACCGATGCACTAGCAGTAACCTATTGGAAATGTACATTGCATTCGCCCTGGTGACTCTCTTTTATTTCTTAAGTAAAAAAAAAAAATGAAAATTTTTATACCGATTTTTCAAATTTGTTAATTATTTCTCAAACCTAATATAATACAACTCTACTTACGTTTTGCACGTTTGGCTTCGGTTAAAGTTATCTGCGACAGTGAATACCATAAGGGCGTTTTATGACGCCATCCTTCGTAGACATAATCATACAGGGCGGTGGGGGGTGCGCGAGGGATGGAGGCGGATGTCTTATTTAATGAGCCCTAAAAAGTGAATAACTGAGGGAATAATGGGACTTATCGCTGGTATACCCTTAACGCTCTTGGTTCCCGGCGTAATGACGACCTATAGGGCTACTGGAGTAGTTTATCATGAGACAGGTTACACGTATTTACGGGAGACCAAATCATTCTCACTTTGCGAAATTGCTACTTTCGCGAGATAATAAATTTTTGCACCTACGCCTACGTTAATACGGAAGCTTCGTTCTTTTGATGCGTATACGCTTTGTATTATATTCGTTTTGTATTATACTTGTGGCGGAGGAAAATAAATACTACTGTAGTGACTATCAGCGGTTCCTTTCGGCACGACCAACTAGTTAAATAGAAAATTTGTGATTGGTGCGGAGTAACTTAAATTTTTTATTCGAAACCATTTCATACGCACAATAGAACTCGAAAGGCACCGCGCGTTCTACTAGTGAAAGGACTATTGGGTCACGATGTTGTATGTAAAATTTATCCTTAAAATTTAATGCACGTGACCCGTGAGAAGTATATAAGAATAATATGGGAGTCGTAATGTGGAATGGGAAAAATAATATAGGAGGAAATAATCAGTTTTATAAAAATGATAATTTTCAAAGCCTAGGAAATCCACATCGTAGTTTTCGGAGATTAAGAATTCCTCGTGATAGCTTTCTATGAGTAATAAACTTTACTCGGGTAAATACTACATTTAAAAATGGTCTTACGATATTATCCGATTGTCTCATTCATCGAAGTATCTCCTCCTATAGACTCAAAGCACTTTACTCATTTCTACAATCTCGACGTCATTCTCTTGGGAAATATATTGTACGAACCGTTGACGCTCTCCGTTACCACGGACCCCAGCGGCACAATGAGAATTTACACGTCAAACATCATTTCCACTAATTATGTTTGAGCAAAGTTAGGTTTTTTTGAGACACGAGATCAGTTCTTGACTAAAGCTACTTGATTCGCCGATTCTTAATAATTAATCAAACTTCTTAAGATATTGTTAAACATCGCAATACCAAGATTTTCAGTATCGATGTTGTAGACTGTGACTTTCGATTGGCATATATTTATCGTAGATCATAGATACAGTAATTCGATAAGTTCTTTTCAATTTATTCTTGAGCCCGGCTATAGATCAGTTAATTATCATTCAAACCTAAAACTTGCGATTCACGTAGTAGCGAAACTCTAACGAAAAACCAGATCCGAAATGTATATCGTTTCAGGTGCAAGTAATAAAATCCATTTAAACGGACAGACAGTGAAATCGATTCGAGTTCTTTGATGAAGTTCAATAAGACATGGCAGAGAGTGGCGATGAAATTATGTTATGGAAATAGAACAGAGATAATTACCAAATGCAAATGCAAGTACGTGTCTGGAATATCATTGAGTGTCTATATATTTTCGACTCCTCGTCGCTTCATTATCGTATCGCTAATAAAGACGAGAATGCGATAAGAGGGGTTATCCACACGAGATATTGGTTTTGGATATTGATTAAAGCTGATATGAAAAATTGTATATCGTAATGAAAAACCAGTGGACCTTCTTAAAAAAAAAAACTCGAAAGTCCATATATTCGTAAAATATTTTATTTTATAAAAAAATCGAATATTAATCCAAAATAATATTAGTAATTTAATCAATAATTCGCTGTGCAAGAATAGTTAAAAAAAATTAAATACTATCTTTCCGATGATTATATTTATCTGTCAACGAAACGATCAGAATATATATATTCGATAATACTAATTAGAAAAAATCTCAAGTGAGAGATCGTAATCCGTAATAAGTTAATTCTTCGGTTATAAGGTTATCTATTATATGATCTTAAAAGAGGGGCACGTATTTCTGTATCTAGCTAAATTTAATTGTGAAAGAAGTAAAGGAGCCGTAAAGAAACGTGGTATGGGAGAACATGGTCCATGGAAAATACTTATGCCGTTAGAAGAAAACCATTACTCGAAGCTTCGGTTAACCTGATTGCTTACTACTCTCCGTTCCGCTAATGGAGATAAATAAAGCCGACGCTCGTATTTCTCTCGTGCAACCATACCGTCCAGCTTCTTTACTCTTGTCTTCGAGAGTAATGTTGAAATCCGCAGAATGCGTCACTCGCGGGACGACAAAACCTAACCCAACCTAGCCTGAACAATCGATGCATTATTTCCTTCAGGTTTCAACCAAACCACTCGTGACGATTATATAAGGAGAATCAAAATAAATCGTCAGAATATCGAAAACACGTGACAACATTTTCGTTCAGGTGTTTCCCAATGGTTAACTGGGAAAATACGAGTAAATGAATAAAAAATTCTATTTACCTGAAAATTAAAGTTTACGTTTTACGCCTTCTAACGATCTTACGAACACTTACGAATGCGAAATATGAAACAACGTGCATTACCTGAAGACTTCGATTATTATAGAATCAAGTTATCATGTGGAAATCTAATACATTCGTTCGAGAAACATTTCCAGGGATACGTGAGATTGCGTGGAACGAATGGGATTCCTTAGAAAAGTGAAGAAAAAAATATTCAAGGATTTCGTGTAATCGGATAACCACTTTTATTCAGGATTTTCAATGATACACGTATGTACGTTCGTGACTATAGTATTTAAGATTTAGGACAGGCTTATTATTTTTACATATATTTATGGATGTAGCTATATTAAGTATTACAATATTATACGCGGAAATGGATGAGTACCTACGTTCATAACAACTAAAATCAACGTATCTGTATATGATCATATTACATAACGTAATTGGTGTTAACACAACAACGTTTCAGAATATTTTACCAACAAGATTCTATTAGTTGTGCGAGAGACGTAATGAAGTTTGGATCTCGTGTTATTCTCTTGTGTATATTAAGTTTGTTTTTGCATAACTTTGTGTGTACGTTTAATAGATAGTAGACATAGTGATACCATTGACGATATTATTAGTTTGAACGAAATCGATGAACGCGTACGGTCTTCAGTGGAAAGCCACACATATGTTCTATGAAAAAGATACCTGTGGAATTAAAAGAATCTAGAAGCTTTAATGATAATGTTATGCGCGATTCCATCCGGAGGCGTTTGTACTAATTAAAATAAGAGAGAAAATTTTTAAAGAAAAAAAATACCAAGGCAAACAGGTTTTTCTTGATGAGGTTAATATAAGCCACGCGAGTGTATCTTATGCATTTAGCGTCATCAATATAAAATTCACAGATGCAATTCTTAGCAGTGAAACTGCTAAGGGATTGTGTGTTTGTTACTGTTATAAACTACATGTAAAATTTTTAAACTTCGATACAATTGAGGTTAAATGTTCGTTTGCAATTGTAAAAATAGACATTCGCATTCACGCAGTTTTATCTTATTTTTTTTGCGATGTTAATTGCAATATAACACAGTCACATCTGTGATGCAGTTATGCTTGGAAATGGTATATTGTGTCAGTTGCTAAGTTCTCCAGTGACAGGGCGATACCAGTTTGTTATAAGTCGAAGCCACACTGTGCAATAGTGCAATTGGGAAAAAGTTTGACGGTCAATGGTGTAAATCGAAAGATAATATTTTTTTAGAATCGCCGATGTAACTTATTTGCAATAGACATTTAACCCGAATGGTTTTTAACGATGAAACTTTGTAAAACGGACCTGGGACAAATCCAATTGACCGTGCTGCATAACAGTGCTAAATCCTTATGGCAGGCGTGGAATGTAGCGGAGAAAATTAATCCGATCATTTAAGTTAGTTGCTTCGTTAAAGTACTATCCAGAAGTTAACCCCGATGCATATAAATTACCAAAATTACACAACTGTTTCGTTCAGGTAGTACACTGTTATCTTTTATCCATATACCTTGTTACTCGAGGTTCGCACCAATTCTTGCATTGCGTAGAAAAATTTAACGATCGGTATCAATCAATTATTTCTGAAAATTTTTCACTGACTGTACAATTTTGACGTATAAGAGATAAGTTAATTTAAAAAATATATTACATTTTTTACACCGATAACTATATCTGAAATGTAATGATATTACATATTGACCAGTTGATACTCTATTGTTAAGGTATCCCGATTGTTAATCCCCCGTCGATACTAGTCTATCACGTACTGAAAACGATACGCTTCGGATTACTGGTTATCGATAAAACTCATCAAGACAAGGCGACGTCATTTAGTCCAGGGTAAATTCTAGGAACTTCGAAAACAATAGGAGAGACAAAAGAAATTTTCTAAGCTCCACGCGAAAAGTAATATCGTCGCGATTTTATCACAGAGAAGTTTCAATGGGTTCTAAAGTTCCAATCATTCTATTTGATACCATGTGAATTTAAAATTATCGATACATCATACGTGTATCGTGCCAACGTGTCGTATTGATACCGTCAGTTAATTATTTCTGTAATTAGACATTTTGATCAAAAGAATTAGGCCAGTTGAATAGTTCCGTACACATGCATAAATGTGTCACTCTTGACGTTTGCGTCGTTGTCAGATAATTCCATCAACTACCCAATAAATCAATATATGACTTTTACAGTCTATCTCTGATGCACATAAATTGCTTAATACTAGACATAAACGGAAGTCCAGCCTCTGAACGTAAATCCAAGTTAAGGTAGTTACAAGTCCACGGCTCAGGTGGAGACTGTTAATGCCATGCAGATTGTATTGCCAGCCATAATTGTCGCTCTGGGAGCAGGACTCTGCAACATGTCACTGCAAGGACCAAGTAGAATCGCGCAGCATCCCTGCGTTCAGATAGATGTAGCCGTTATGTGACGTCACACACAAACCACGAGATATGTGGCTAGGGATGCAGTTAGTTCCAACCTAATTGGTACTAGTTATCACTCCTGACGACAGGGGTCATAAGAGTCAATAGAATGCTTTCTTGTCTGATAAGAGACATTTTATCGTGTCATTAATATTTGTACTAGGTGTTAAAGTTCTAAATCTGGAATTACATATCTTCTTTCATACTAGGTCGTAAGATATTCTAATTATGAAATCTCGATCATTGTCTTATATCTGAAAATTTTTAGCTATTTACTTTGTTATATTCCCGGATGTCAAATTTTCAGACTTTGGAAGGTATACCGAAGGACTAGATATAATGCTGTGTGTGATTTGAAGATATTAATGTTGCACTATTGATTACAATCCTCTAGACGTATCGTACCGTTGGTACCAGGATTACCGTGATAAGTAAGTAATCTTAATTTTTCGAAAAGATGTAATACGTGCTATATTAAATGCATTTAATATGTTTTATTATTTTTTTTGTTTATCAAATATTATTTTTATTATTACTTTCCCAGCTGGCGAAAAAACTTTCCAATCCAGAAAGCCTTCATGAAGCTTCCGAAACTTAATCTAGGGCTTTGCCGTCAGATACAGATTGGGTTAGTATGTAAGTATCGAAAAAATATTCTTTTTTCTTGAATAAAAATGGAAGATAATTCGAACGAATAATTAAAGATAAAGAAATATAAATATCTCGCACGCTCGCTTACACATCGAATCTCTTCATAGGCAATCTTATGATGCTGGGTTGTGGCTTTCACGAAGGATGGAGTACGTCAATGATCCCAAAACTGGATGGCAATGATTCAACGATAACCATAACGCCAGATCAAGGCTCTTGGATCATAAATTTCATGTACGTGGGAGTCGGATTAACTTCACTAATCGCACCGATCTTGATGGAAAAAATTGGACGCAAGTGGTCCTTGCTCTCAGGGACGTTACCCCTAACAGCTGGATGGCTTTTGTTAGCTTTTGGTCAGCATCACGTAACTCTATATATCGGAAGATTTCTAGCAGGTCTTGGCTGTGGTATCGCCTATTCCATCACTCCCACTTACATAGGTGAAATCAGTAGCAAATTGACCAGAGGTCCACTGGGTACCATGACAGCCGTTCTTATAAACACTGGAATGCTAATTGTCTCCGTCATTGGTTTACACGTGAGCCGATTTACTCTTGGCATTATTTCCGTCTGGTTACCAATAATCTTTGCACTGACCTTTGTCTGGATGCCAGAGAGTCCACTCTTCCTCGCTAGAACAAACAGATTAACGGAGGCTGAACAGGCACTCAAATGGTCCTTAGGTAAGGACAATGTTCTCGAGGAACTTCAGCAGATCGAACGTACTCTCTCGAAAGACAAAACGCACACTACCGGCATCTTGATTTCCTTTAAAAGAATTAGTGAGCGGGTGAACCTTAAGGCCTTTGGCATTATTATTATTCTGCTATGTGCTTTGAGCTTTACCGGAGCGACTCCGATCCTTGCTTATCAGTCGTATATATATGAGGAAGCTGGATTTGATGTCTCTACTAATGTCAACATCCTCGTTACCGGTTGCGCTGTTGTAATTGCTGGTATTTGTTGTGTCTGCGTGGTCAAGATTACCGGCAAGAAGACTCTGCTTCTCATAGCTATGCCTCTCTGTGCCCTTTCTTTGGGAACCATTGCTATTTTCTTCACTGTCTTGGCCTACAGGATCGACATGCCTAACTTCAGATGGATCCCTACAGTTTTTGTAGTTACCTTTGTTGTGGCTTACGGTCTTGCCATCAATCCCATACCTCTTGCTTATGCAGGGGAAATATTCGCTCCTGATGTCAAATTGCCAGCTGCCATGTTCTGCTCGATATTTTATTCAGTGGCTACCACCGTGGTGACTAAATTGTATCAGGTGAGAAATTTTGACTGCTTCTTGGGATGATGATCTGCTGTGAGGAAATAATTATTTTTAACGAATTTTCATGATCTTAGGTTTTACGTGAAACGTATGGGACCCATGTACCCATGTGGACGTTGGCTGGTTTGACGATTGTTATTTGGATATTTATTTATTTGTATGTACCGGAAACAGAAGGGAAGACCTTGGAAGATATTCAAAAGGAAATGGCGGGAGAGAATAAGAAGCCAACTGGTGCTAGTGTAATTAATATCTGAGCGTGAGTAATATCTCGTTTAACGTCACGCTGACAGTATTGGTCGCTTATCTCACTAATAATGTACGGAGACAAATACATCATATAACACATGAAGTTTATTTGATTAAAAAGTATTAAATTCATTTTGATGATCCATCCAGCGTGGAAATTAGGTTAAATATATGAATCATACCAAACTAAATTGGTTCTTACGTCTTCTGCGTGTACTATTCAAATCGATCATTGTTATCAAGCGAACACGAACAATCGATCTACGGTTATAATACTCATTTATTTTCGTATTGTTTTCCTGTAAATATTTCGTTTTTGCGTGCATAGAAATTCGACGTCGACAGTTGTTGGATCTGTATACAATATTTTTTTTAATGTGTATTAGAAAAAAAAACTAAGATTTGGGTTTTGACGCTGGAGTATTAAATTGCAAAATACAATCAATAAGTTTGTATTCTATAAATTTTCAACAGTGTATATATTTATTTCGTGCGTATAGTTTTTAGTTATATATTAGGGATCTACATAACCCGTGTATACGATAACGATAGACAATATATAATGGATAACAGCGTCAGCCAGACCGTTCATAATCTATGACTCTGTAAAAGAATTGTTTAGAAATATTAAGATAACCTGTCTTCAATAATTGTATTATGAAATTGTTTTATCAACATTCCAAAGTTGAATTTGCCGCACTTCCTGTTATCGATAAAATGTTTATACATTTAAAAAAATAATGGTACTTAATGTTTTACGTTAAATACCGTATGTCCCATCCCAAGTAGAACACCTGAAGTTACCGCGATCGAGAACGAGTTAAGAATTTTTACCAAACAGAAGGATAATTTGTTCTGCAGATGGGATCATTATTACTTGTTTTCGATCGGGGCAACTTCAAGATGTCCTACACTTGGGATGGGTCACACGGTATAACGAGCCAGTGCATTCGTGCAATCCTAATGCAATAATGCAAGTTATACATTGCAATTACTCGAAATCTTAAAGAATTGAACTTTTTTTATTGCGCTTGAAAGAACTAATTTCGCTATACAGTAAATATATTGGTTTTGATAATATTTATATTTCTGGTAAGCGAAATACACGTCTCTCCATTTCTTGAAATCATAATCAATCTTTTATCTATTTGATGACATGATCATGTTTCCGTGTTAATCGATCACTCCGTCCTCCAGATAAATTTCTTGGCTACCATTTACACCGCAGAGATTCATTGGGTATTCATTAGTCTGATGGTCAAGGTGGGATTTGTGATACACGTAGCCAAAATTTAGATACTAACTTTGCTCGTTTTCCATAAAAGCCAAAACTGAAAATTTTAATTTTCAGAGCCACATGCTAATATAAAGATAGTTTTTCGCGAGTTATGGCAATTATACAATTGCCCTTTTATTCTCGCGTGGACGTCGGTGTAGTTCGTCAAGTTGTAGCAGGCGTATTATGTAAGTAACAGAATAGCGTAAGAGCTAAATATATAAGAATAAAAAATGTATCCTATATGGCAAAATATAATAATTATTAATTAAAGAATTTTTAAATTAAAAAGAAACATACAATGATTAAATATCAGGTACGTTTCTGATGTTGGACAATGGACTTCACGAAGGCTGGAGCACTGCAATGATACCAAAACTGATGGGCGGTGATGATCTGATTCAAGTGACATCAAATCAAAGTGCGTGGGTCATTAACTACCTCTCTGTTGGCGGTATAACAGGACCAATTTTAGCTTTATTCTTGATGGACAAAATCGGACGTAAATGGAGCATAATCTGCGCGGCTTTACCAAAAACTAGCAGCTGGCTTTGTTTCGCATTGGCAAACGACTACCGGATACTTTATTTAGGACGATTTTTCGCCGGTCTTGGTTCCGGTATCAGCCTGTGTGTTATTCCTATTTATATCGGTGAAGTGACCGACAAAAGAACAAGAGGACCACTGAGCACCTTCATCGCGTTAATGAACAACATTGGCATTTTAATCGCCTACGTATTAGGTCTCTACCTGTCAAGATTATCGCTCTCGATTTTTTGCATCTGGATACCAGCAATTTTTCTCCTCTTATTCATATGGATGCCCGAATCGCCGGTGTACCTGAGAAAAGTTCATAAAGTCGCAAGGGCAGAATCGGTACTGAGATGGACCCTCGGTAAAGAAGATGTCAGCCAAGAGATGGATGAAATTGAAAAGATAGTATCAAACGAACCTGCCAATTGCATGACTAATGTGTACGATTCCGTAAAGGAGCTTGTGAAGAGACGTGGCACGAGAAAAGCCTTCAGAATAATTATCGTACTCTTCACGTCCCTAACCTTTTCCGGTATTCCAGCTGTCCTCTCTTATCAACAAAACATATACAGCCAAGCAGGAATGAACATATCATCAAATGTAAGCGTAATAATTACCGGCGTCGCTATTGTGTTTGCAGGAGTAATTTGTGTCTCATTAGTTAAACTCACTGGAAAAAGGAAGCTATTATTAACTTCGGCTCCAGCAACAGCTGGCTGCCTTTTAGTACTGGCCATATTCTTCTTACTACAGTCACTTGGTGTTGACATAACGGTTGTTAATTGGATACCGATGATCTCTGTGATACTTTATGTAATCGCATATGGTGTCGGACTTGATTCCATTGCCTACTCGTATCAGGGTGAAATCTTTCCCGACAGTATAAAATCATTTGCAGCCATGTTCTGCGCGTTGTATTACTCCTTCCTCTCCATGTTGATAGTAAAGATATATCAGGTTGGTAACATAAAAAATGATAGAGAAAAAAGTTTCTTGGGTAAAGTTCATTATTTACATTATTTACTTCGTTACAGGAACTTTCCGATGCCTTCGGTATTCACGCCCCATTATGGATCTTCATTGTTGTCACTCTAATCAACTGGCTTCTTATATATGTGATAGTGCCGGAAACCGAAGGTAAAACTTTGGTCCAAATTCAGAAACAATTGCACGAGGAGAAGACGACTACGAAAGTTCTTAAGAAGACAGCCAGCTACATATTTTCTTGACGACATGCAAATTCGCGAAACTTGCTGTAAACATTTCTTACAACGTGTGTTACTAACGTGCCGTAAGAAAAGTGGGCGAAAGAGGCAGAAAACAGTAATCATCTTGATTCGACAAGAACGAGGATCGTTCTAGCTTGCCTGTAACCCGGCTGCGTGAGAAAATTCGTACAGACACGTTTAACCTTATGCTCACTCTAACGAGGGGAAAATAATCAGCGTTGAAAGCATTCTATTTGAAAAGGAAAAATAAGTAACCGTGATTCACGTTCCGGAGCTTAATATCAAACAAGTTCCACGGACATAGCTAAGCTCGTGTTGTAAATCCAGGATGGCTGATTTCCCTACTTACCGTCAGAAATCAAACGAAGGCAAATTATGGATTTTTATTCGAACAGCAACACTCATCGATGGATCACTATCATGCCAAAAGTCTGAACCAAGGCTTTTATGATGGAACCAAGATAAAAACTGATTTCATAATGAAACTCATGTTATTATCAGTGGTTTGCTGTACTTGAACAAAAGACAAGAAGTTTGAAATTTTAGCTACTACCGACACTATTGTATGTGCGTACGCGCACATATCCAATATCCGTGTATGTATTTTCGTGCGCGTGAATTCTATCAAAGTCAACAGCTTTGCTGGATAATATTTTCTGCCGGATCTTTTCTTCACGCGTACACCGAAATACATGCTTAGATATCTGATGTGAGTATGTACGCACGTAGGAAATTTATATGTCGTATATAGGATATTGATAAGGTTATCAATATCCTATGATAAGCTCTGGGGCCAATGGCGTAGATATTACGTACGTCTTAACAAGCAGTAATTCATTTGTCGACTGGCTCTAAGACTTTTCATCTGTGATACTTGAACGTTAGACGACCTCGTGGTACGTAGAAGTACCACTAGCAGCTCGTTTGTTCTTCGGGTCAGTGGTGTGCAAACTGTGTCCCGTTGTATTTGTATACCAGGAATGGTCGTCAACTGGATACAAAAGCACTTGAGATGAAAAACATGTATACGTGTATACGAAAGTGCCCTATGCTGCGACGTAGCCGTCTTTGAGACTACGACCTAGAATGGTTTAAGCACCTCTGATCTGGACGACATTGCACAACATGGTGCCTCATTTAAAATAATTACCTTTTTTTTAGTTTTAAAGCACTCATATGTAAATACATCATAAGCTAGGATAATCGTAATGATTTTATTAGAAAAGGTATAAATTTTCCTGAATTTTCTTAAACAATTTCAAAATTATCTTTCTCATTTCTCCCGTACAGATTGTGTGAATTGTTTAACGCGCGGGAATCATCTTATAATTTATAATTTCATCAATATCGCATTCTGGTCCAGTACAGAAATTAAATAAATTATTTCAAGGAATTACACATTGAGTTTATCTTAAAATTTTCAATTGGAAATATCCTACTAATTTATTATCTCTTAACGCTCTCGCAATTGAGATGTCCCACGCGTGTGAAGATGTATAGAATCTCTATACAGTATTATCATCTGCATTAATAATATACATATATGTATATATATTATTAATAATTAATATCGCACCCATTTAACTCAATCCAACAAATATCAAAACTTCTAGCACGTAGTCAAATTTTCTAATTAATCAACAAACAGATATCGGACATGTACACTTAATATACTTAACACATACAAATTTGAGCTAATCAGTCATCCGATTGGTAAAGCATTTAAAATACTACTCAATGAGTAAAAAACTTTTATCAAGCGTAATCAAGATTTCGTGAAGTGTTCAGAGCTACAGGAACAGTCAGAACTAATTGTGAGATGATTGGCATCGAAACGCAGAGGAGCTCTCTCGGTGTTTGCATCTCCATCGTATATACTAAACATAGTATAGTATATATATATGCTATACATATCCATCTGATACAAGATCGTGAAGCATGCTTATGTACCGTGAGATCAAGATTGATAGACTAGGAAATGCAACATGTACAGAATGGATATCCACTTAGCCGTGCATTATCTCAATGAGACCATATACATCTCTGGATCTTCGTATCGGGTAGGCTTCCTTGATGTACAATATAGTATAATCAGAAGCAATGACTATGAGTTTATCTATCGCACGATCAAAACAATCATTTGACTTATTTAAGCCTTATCATTATTTCAATTGGCGATCGTCGTAAACAATTATAATTGTTATCGATAACGATAATGCATTGGAATCGCGTATATGCCGTGTCGATAAATGTAAATAGAAAACGTCAATAGAAATACAACGAGCCATTTTTTTATCTGTGCTCTGGAAAATTATAATCACGTGAATGGTAGTAAGCTTTGATGTCGAATCTTGATGGAGTTGTACATGTTTTACTTTTTAGCTCAAAGTTCGTTCACATTAGACATCCTGTCATTCAGTGAAATATTCCCTGTGGGGGGGAATGCACCGTCACCCGTTGATGTTGTATATATGTATATATATATATATATATATAACAAACTAGCAGGGAGTAACGCAAAGTACCATAGGGAGTGAGTAGAAGGACTGGCTAGATGGTAGCGTAGGGGGTTGAAATGGGTGAGCATATTTATGAAAATGAAACAATCTGTCGCTGGCAAACGAGCCAGTTTGAGTCTGGTGAATTTTTCTTCGTTGAAAACGTTGTCCGTTATACCAGCCGTGTCTGAGTGAAATAACGATAGGCCACGCAGAAATGACGTCGTTGCTGTAGGGGCGGATTCGCGTTCCTCCGCTTCTTTCATTAAAAGCTACGAGCAACCCTTACCTCTTGTTAATTTGCATAATCATTCTTGAAGCCATTAGATTCTGCCTGCAGGTGAATCCCTGATCGAACGTTTGCTAAAGTGCATTTCTGCATTTGACAAGCGGGGGCTGCTCTATTTAATCATTATAAATTCGATTTGGCAAATGATTATGGATTAGCGTGATACTGCGTGCTAATGATTTTTACGTGGTTTTCATTGGTAACTGTTCAATTTCATTTAACTATCAAAATAATATTAGGCTACAGCATAAAACTTTTCCTTCGTGTAATACGAAATGCTAAAATTAATCGTCACAGGAATAATGTATCGACACTAGTTACCCTCCTCCACCTCCTGAAATTCTCTCACGTATATCAGTAACGAGTATCTACTAGAAAATTTAATTAATTTCGAAGAATTTCTTTCCACGCATAACACGATCTGTATGGGGTGATACGGAAAGTTCTTAGAGAAATTAATCTTAAAGTAATTAACATCTCTGTATAAATTGATGTCAATTGACAGAAAGATACATTGACCCTTTCTGTACCAATAGATATTCGCTCTAATGAAAATCAAGACGGATTGTAAGTTATTCATTGGAAATTACCCAAATTAGTTACTGTGTACCTATAGCAGCAGCTAAAGTAAACACGAAATAGGGATGTTACGAAGCAATGACATTTGCGTATCGATACCGTAATCTATACTTCAAAGGAATGCTAGTTCCGCTATATAAATCTCGTAAGGATTTTAGTAAACAAGTACTAACCAATGATGCAAGCCAAGGACTGCTATTGCACCACTATACAAACGTGGCTCGCTTTACGACAGTTGATTTATTCATAGGAACCTCCTTAGTGCTGTCTCTATTGCCCATATTCCTTAACCATTAACGTCACAAGTATCTGACTTTACGTCCTCGTATACCAAATCCAAAAGCCAAACCTGTAACGGGTATATCAGGGCGATTGACTGTAAGGACAATCAATAATAAGAGCGATATGATTCAGCACTACACATTTGCACTAAGCTTCCCTATTGCTAGGATTTCTCCCAGCCAATAATGACCAAGAGTATCAATGACGCACATCCTATATATTCTCCTCATCACTATTTCTTAGTATTGAATAAATTAATAGGTTAACTTCTATCAAAGAGAGATTATTTATAAAGTCAAATTTCTAACTTAAGGTCCTTTATCGAATTAATTAGATGTTAGGTTATATGTAAATTGTGTGTGGTTTACTTAATAAATTTATATGCCATAATGAACATATACTATTCATATAAGTACATTATGCACATTCATGTGCATACAATTTCTTCACGTGAAACGCCAAAAGGCATCATGCTTCCTTAATCAAATAGTGACCATCTAAGAAGATACTTCTTCCTTTTCAAGATTGAACGCCCAGGGCTTGGCATAAAGTCACGAAATGATGTTAAATCGATTAAGCTTGGCTTATTCGGTCGGATGAGCGAGGGTAATCGTCTGTCAGAAGACAGCTATACGAAGCCAGACTGTAGGTGTATGGGCTGTCGAGGGAGCATTAAGATAATCCTCAAGTGTTGACGCGTCTCATCCACGTCTCTCGTCTCAGCCTCCTTGCTCTTGCACAATCCCTGACGCAACACCCTACTCTCAAAAGCACTGAGTATGTATGAATACACATACATACATGTATATAGCGAGTACTATATATATATATATATAGCCAACCAGCGAATCTCGCATGTATCTCTCGCCACATTAGACACCCCTAAACTCAAACCGCTTAGCATCTTATTAGCCAAGTTATCCAATAGGGTAACTAAACTCTGATTTGGATGCTAAAGCTATGGGTTTAAGTTGTTTCGTAAACAAAGCTATGCTATATATTTCTAAGTTATTCCATTGACAACCAAATATACAATTTTGTCTATAGTGCGGTTTAGAATTAACTTAAACCGACTTTACGTGACGTAGAGAGGTTGGTATATGGGAATACCAAATTTATCAATCGATACTGACATAATCGTATTTCGGTATGACATGTATATATGTATATGTATATATACATAGTCGTTACTGATTGACAAATTGACATTCGAGTGCTACTCTTTGATTCCTGTTACGGCAGATACACTGTATCACTGTGGAATTCGAATGGAGATCTCTGCAATTTTTTTAATGGAGGACTCGTTCATTTTTTTTCTCTTTTTCGACGTCGTCGTAGCTTTTTTTAACTCGTTGATGAACTGTGAATATGTGTAATATACAGGCTAGTGTTGTAGGGATGCGGGGCTGTGGAAATATAGAGACGATTGTAACGACTTTTAAAAATTGTCACGTTATCCATATTCACGCAATGATGGCTAACTAATATTAGCAGTCGATATTTTGACAGAATAATATTTTTTTTTTATTTAACGCTCTGCCAACAGGCATTTTCGCGAGGACTAACGATGGTTTATCTTTACTCTGTATGACCTCTTTTTTTTTAAGGTAGGACAGCTGAGATATTTTTACGGTACACTTAACTCTCATCATAAAATTTATCTTTTCGGTCGCTTTTACGATAAAAAGTACCGACGATAAATTACAAGGTGTCGCTCGAACCGAACGTCGAGTAGAGGAAACTTTGTAAAATAAGAAATCGCGATAATGCAATACTTGCATAGATATTGTTGTACCATTGTAAATTCTTTGTAGAAAAAAAGGGATTATCATAATTTTAAATCAATTCATTCAAATACCATTAAATTATCAAAATCTGTACCTAAATAAATATACAGCGGCCTTCCGTCAGTACAATTATACGATATCTACGAAAACAAAAATTGTTAGGAATAAGTATGGTGAAAGGAGATATTAATATTTCATGAACGAGCTATATTATTGCTTGAATTTCAAGAAAGTAATTATCAAATTGCTCCGCACCGATCCACATAGCAAAATTGAGACAGCCAGGCCAAAATAGTGAATGAAGAAAGGAAGAAAGAAAAGCGAGGAACTCGAAGTAAAAACTTAAATTATTTCAAACGCGCGGAATGTGGTCCGACCTTTAAGGGTGGATTACGCTCCCTTGGTAATTAACGCTCTCTTCCCTTAACCCTGTCTCTCTAACAGGTAGCAAGGTCTGAAGACTAAGCCAAACAATTCCGAAGATCAGCCACAGAACCGCATGATAAATGCTGGGCGAAACAAGAATTTCAATTTAGGTCAGGCGCGTGATCAGGGTGCCGAATTTCGAACTTCCGGTTCTCTCTCTCGGAGTGTCTCTGTCTTTCTTAGAATCCTCTGCGGTTCTCTCTCTCTCTCTCTCTCTCTCTCTCTCTCTCTCTCTCTCTCTCTCTCTCTCTCTCTCTCTCTCTCTCTCTCTCTCATATTCCCTTCTCTTTACTCTCTGAATATTCACTCCTACCTTCTCTCTGGACTCTATAGATACGCACAGCAACTCAATCCATACATGAAGAGATGCGTATTGTGTTTGACTCGCGCTATTTCGTTTTCGTCATCTGAGCTTATTTGAAGTTATTCAAACGGAAAATCCTATTTGGGGGAGGAAAACAGATTTCCTGTGCATTTATGCAAATACCTTGGGATACATAAGAAAAATTCGATTCGACGTCGCGTCTACTGTATGATATAGACGAACGAGCTATTGAAAACATCAATCTTGGTACGTGTGCAATGTAGTGTGTTGATACAAGGAAAAATGATGAACGAACAATTGATTAGCCTATAGTCCAAATGTAATCAATCGATTTTATTCATTTCCCTGATAAGGTTTAGTTACCAAGTTTTAGATGTCAATTTATCATAGGTAGATATGGCAATAATAGCATTCGTCACGATTTAATTTGTTTTTGAGATCGATTAAGTATAGAATTAGATTTACTATTAAATAAATTAGACCCCTCGAATGTCAAAGAAATAAAAAATCAGATTTTCTTACTCTGATAGTGAGAAATTCTTATGTGAGTATGATATTGATCAAAATTAATATTCTTCGCCTATTATATGATATTTATAACAGTATCACTTTTTCTATTAGCAATACAAACAGGAGTTAATAATTTAATTAATTCTTTGGAAAATTAATTGTGATACACCGTCAACATAAAATTGCACTTGATATTTAATTAACCCCCGTAGTGTATATGACGCATATGCACCTAGCAGAGGAATACAAATTTTAGATATACAATTTTTAGAATGTTGGTATCAATAGATGTTTGAGGTCGCGAAATTCGATTTTTCAAAAGTATATTTGAAATTAGTGATGTGAAAAATCACAGCAACATCATTTTCACTCATGTCCGAATATTTTTGTTATATTCATTGGCATATTATATCAGGAATTTTAAATTAGCAAATTTTTGGCTCAACTTCGAAAGTAGCAATCCGAAACTTCCTTTTTTTGTCAAAGAGATTGCCAGCACAAAAGGTTTCAATTTACCTTAGAAGAAAAAAGTTTATTGAATTTAAGGGACCTGGAATCCACTGGGATCCGGTGGTATAGTGGAAAATAATCGTACCATAGTGAAAAATAATCGTACACCCTCTCGCGGATATTTAAATATTTGAAGTTTTCTTACAGGTAGCTTCCTACAAACAGTAGCTTATATATAGAGAACATGACGCATAGGCGCCGAAATATATTTTAAGGTTTTCGACACGACTACTAACAACTGGTATTTCTCAGTGTCTACGCCACTGGAACAGGACTCGACTACTTACAATTAGACACCTTGTTAACTATTCATGATTTAAAAGTATTACCAAAACACTTCATCCATGCGGTAAAACGCCGTGAGACGAAGGTTAATACAAATTTACGAAACGTGTTATTTGTAAATTTTATAATAAATCATTATAAAAATGTAACGCGAGAAATTCGTAGCCCTAAAGTCAGTGCATCCGATGCGATAAAATACAAGTTGATAATAGTTCGAGTATTTTTGCTGACGTATATTAAAATATCATAGCAATCTTAGCCTAATAAAATTGTGCATTTAATTAGTTATTAAACTTTGTACATTCTTATAAATGTCTAATGCTTTTTCAAAGTATTACAAAAATTGTTGTACCGTCAATTCCTAAAACTTATGTAACTTCACGACTTATAAGAGACATCGACCAAAGCTTGAAATTCAAGTCACAATGTCCGCAATAAGGCGATGTATTATACGATGTGACGGAAAACGTCATTGTTTAGGGTGTTGCCATCGTACAGACAATAACTAACACAATCCTTTCGAGCATCCCCCGCGGAATTTGCGGTAATCGAGCGGAAATACAAAGGGTTCGCTAGAAAAATTGCTTCTGGTAGCGAACATTTTACGTGGGCAACTCTCTGTCGTGCCGAGGAGACGTGACTTTCTACGCGGTTAGATAGAAACTGTATTTCCCAGCGTACCGGTCGTCGCACGTAGAAGTCACTTTTTAACGTGCAGTAGATACACTTTGGAAAATTGCTATTATAAAATTGCAAAATTGTCTTCCCTCATCGTATTTCCCGCACGTCGGATAAAAAACAACGTAAGAGACATGCACTGTCGTCATAAATTGAAATCACTGTCTATCGTTCTCATATTATCATACAGCGGCAAAGAAAATTGATTTATGGCAATTATAAAACACAGAGGCGAGGTATACGAGACGGTATACATTTCACCGTGTTATGAGATATATCGTCTCAGACACGATTCTCCTGCCAGATATTAATAATAAATATAAAGAGAAAGAGAGATAAAAACAAACATCACAAAAATATAATTATTACATTACATAGAATTTCAATAGAAAACTGATAAATGAAGCTTGATTAAGTTGCGCTATAAATTATTACGTAACTATCAAATATTTGAAATATGAAAGTACGTAATACATATATATTATGTAGAATAATAGGTAAATATCCAATATGAATGAGAGGGATACAATGAAGCACATGAAATTTATAAAGGTATAGTTAACTGGCAAGAGATAAATGTGCCATAAAGCTCTATTTTCAGACAGTTAATTTCAAGGATCTCAGCGCGTGCCATTCGCATAGAAAGTTTGATACCATCGAGCAAGGTTATTATATTGACCTTTATGAGGGGCGTTAAGGGTTGAACAATGCACTTGATACTCGTTTAACTTCGGTTCAAGCGTATCCTCATTGTCCAAGATACGGACAAGCATACCAAATCCTAACCCTAGTTCCCAGTCAACGGTCAATTTATAGACAGGATAAGATACTTCATTGAGAGTGTTAAATGCAACCCTCTGACCACTTTACGGGGTCTCTCAAGTTATAACCATCTTATACTCATATCAATACTAATCGAGTGATCTATTTCTCTGTAACGAAAGCTTAAAATCAGAAAGAAAGACGTCTACCATAAGGGTATGGATTTGATATCTTTTAAAAATACTAAGGGATTAGCATGGCCAAGCTTCCTGGCTTAAGGGTAGAAATTAGCAGATATTACAACTTGATGAAACTGGACCTTCATGGAAACAGTCTGTATGATGAAGTAGACAAAAAAATAAAGAAAAAAGAGGTAGGACGTGTAATTTTGGATTGGCGCGACGACGAGTATTCTGTTTGAATACACATCTGCCAAACGAGCGACAGACTGCCGGCCCACTTGACCAACCCCTTGTCGCGCTCTAGACATGTCGGGGTTGCTGATAGAGAGGAAGGTCCCCTTGATAAGGGTGTGTTGAGTAGGGACGTGTGCGTTGGTACTATGAAGTTGCCATAGTGCAAGGGGGTATGTAATAGTGTAACTATAGAAGTTGACCAAGAGTAAAAGCCGTGGCAATATAGTTCCGCAGGCCCAAGTGCATTATGTATGAAAGGACAATATCGTTATAGGTTTATGTTTGATCTTATAATTAACGTCGTTCACATGCACGTGTATAGCGAACACGAGAATGTTAATGGTGAGAATATCGTCCAGTAGTTATTTACGTTCAGTTTATAATTTTAAAATACTTGTATGATCCTTAACATTAGATTGAAATAAAAAATATTGACGGGTCTGAGGATATAATATAAAATAATTTGATATTTTAAGTTAAAAGAGAATTAATAATATTACATTAAGATAATTATTATAAACTGTCATGATAAGTTTAAAACGGAGAAAGCAAACGTTTAATCCTTTTAAATTAATGAAGTTTGTAACTTTCAGTTTTGAAGTTATCAATATGAATGATGAGTTTAGAAGTGATTACGTTGATTTGATAAGTCACTAATTTACGTGATGTGACTTATCTTGTTCGACAAGCAAGATACAAAATACGAGCACGGTTATTTTGTTAAATTATTGAAGAAACAGCATTCTGACGACGAAGCGAATGGAAATAAGGAAAAGGAAAAGCTTTGAAATAGAAAATATGATACTTCGTGGACGAACACTGCGACGTTCAACCATTGTGCACAATGCAGTGTGCTGGATCGAATATATTTTCTAGAAGAAATTAAAAATCGCGTAGTAATTCGACCCTCAGTAGGGATCAATAATCCAAAAGGAAATTCGTGTAGAATCTATCTATAATAATCTTAAGTCTGGCATTTCCACGTGAACGATCCATATATAAATTTTGGGCATAAAAAATTATTCTTATGTAATTTTTAAGTTTGCCCAATAAGCATGACTAACTTTTTGATAGTTAATATCAAGAAATCATGTAATTCATTATCGCTCGCCGGTAAAATGAGCACAAATGATCGAATCACTTAGTGGCAGCAAATATCAATGTGTCACTGATCCAGTATGCACGAAATGAATGAAAAATATATAAATGTCTATAGTTATTAAATGATCTGTATTATCTGTATGTTAATCTGTTATTAATAATTTCAATCGTTGATCGATATTTTTTTCATATAGAATTATCAGATTATCCCGAACGACAAATAATTCGAAATATTGTCCGTGTAGAAATACGGACAACGATTCACGGACGAGTTGTTGGTACAGCAAATCAGAAAGATTTTCACGCATCAATACCGGGCCATTAGATATACAAGTGCCAATTGAGCGCAAGGTGTATTTTATCGATAGAAAATAATCCCGAAATTGTTATTCGTTAATGCACATTAAAGAATTGAAACGTTTGCGAATTACGGTTTTATCATAAATCGTAAAGTGATTGACGCTGCGTACAATTTTTTTTTTTCATAATATGTATAATCAGATATCATCTCGCTTTAATGTACTTTTGTTTATTTTTACACAGCTTCTAACTTAATTAATCTTTCTTTTCGTTTTCTGCCTGAAGCAAAGCTCGTGATACGTAATTCGTCCTAATATCGGAAAGACGTCCGTGATAAACAAAGTTATCCGTTGTCCTTTTACCACGAACAGGTGGATGCCAAGCAGCACCTGCTACCTTGCTTCGCTTATGAACACCTTTATCACGTGCAGACTCCCAGAGAGACAGAGATTGATCGCGTCGCCAAACTTTTCGAATTTTCCTGCTAGAAATTTGCCTACGTCACCAATACACATACTGACGCTCATTGATAATTTACAACATTTAGCATACGTAATGGCGCATAAAATAAAAAAGTCACCAATGGAACGTAAAGTCACTATAAGAATAACTGAAATCGCGTACTAAGTAAAGGAATGAAAATATAAGAGAGAAAGACAATATAAAAGTAAAAAAGATTCCAAAGAAAAGTAAAGAGAAAAGAAATCCCTGTAGAGAATTGCAGAGTTATCCAGTGACACATTTCCGCGAGTTTTCCTGACAAAATATAACTCTCACCTTCTTCTTCTTTCATATTTCCTCTTCCCCCCTCTCACCCTGTCTCTCTTTCTCACACATTGTTAACACCGGGTCAAACGTAGCGGTTTTCCGCGGCTCCGCATCCTCGAACACTTTTCTCTCTATATGGCCAACGGCAACAACTTTGGCACAGCACTTCAGAAAGTCATTAATATCTTATATTTCTCCAGAGGCATTGTTCGGAGTGTAGACAGTGAAGCTTTGCGAAACTTAAAAAAAAAGAAAGAAAGCCGCACAGTAACCAGAAAGGCTTCACTCGCGAAACGTTCACGCAAACTACAAGACTGCGCAGGATAACAGCTGAGGATTAAGCCTTATCTGATTTAGCCAGTATACTCTAGTATCATATGGTTGTGCCTGGTTATGAATACATGTAACTACACTTAGCGGTATAAAGCCGATAATAATAAACTCCTTTCGGTTCAATGAGCGACTATGTTATCTAATGGCAAGACCAGCCTTTAAAACAGGATTCTCGATGTTGGGCTAAAATGTTGATTTTTCTTTCTTGAAGACGGTAATTAGAGTCGGTTTTAAAGCTCCAAATTTCGTCTCTTTCTTATCGTTTGTGATCATGCTCTTGTCATTTTTTTTACTACACTTGGCTTATGTCGCTGCCGGTGATTTTTTATCGTGACGTTGTAACGACACTTTTACGATAACTTTGTCGAATCTAGGAAAGGGTCTGTTTTTCAGCATTCAGAGTGAAGTTGGCTGATTCGTTGGCCTGAGTCTCTGGTGCCAATTCATGAAGCGCCAGAACAAAAGTCAGAAATTTCTGAGAAGCTTTGTCTCGTTGGCTAATATCTCCTCTTGAACAAGCTGATACGACTTCCTTGGGGTAGTCTGAGAGGGGCCCGGGGAGATCCAGGGAGATCCAGGAAAGAGACAGAATCGCAGATTGCCCTGGGGGTTACACGGACGGTCTCGCTAATCAGTCCAAGCTCCTCCTGTTGTTCTCGCCCATTCACCCTTGAGCCTTTGGTTAGTCAAGCAAATAAGCTCACGAGTTGATCTGGATTCTGGCCACTCGAAGGTCGTGTTACGCAGGATAGGTTATGCAGGCTAGATTACCTTTCCTACTGGCGAAACGTGGACTGATTAACTATGTAAGAACCTGTCATATTGCGTAGATTCGTAGATACTAAGACCACGAGAAGGAAAAGTCTTGTTTGTTTGCCAATAAGAAAACCTGGAACGTTAAAGGAAGAAAGCCAGATTGGAATTAAGCTACCTTTACCGAATTTAAACGAAGTAAGCTGAAGGGTATAAAAAGTGACAAGAATAATTGCCTTCTCAATATTTTATCGGTGGTTTCAGGTAAGTTCAGTGTAACCAATATTGTATCCTCTTAGCTCCGGAAATTTCTTCCCACGGGAAGTAAGCTTTTAGTAAATACCAGAGCCAGTCGCGTTTGTTGAATTCGCAGTAAAGCCACATCGCGCGTGTCATATTTCCAAACGCGCTTGCGTCCTTGCTGTCTGTTTCTGTGGTACTTCCGTCGGGAACTATCTCGTTGTTGAAACCACAAGTCTACTTCACAGAACTTGAGGAAGAGAGAGTATGATAGTAGGAGAATGAGCAAATGAGAGAGTGAGAGAGATAAAGAGAGAGAAAGAATATGTAAAGGTAAGATTGTGATAAAAGTATGTATAGTATATCCACGAGTTCAGTGTAGGCGATTGGCAGCATGCGAAAGTTGTCCCTAGTTACTTTGAATGGTATTAC
>JARQSV010000373.1:138578-179353 GCA_030142285.1 Calameuta idolon
TCATTATATCAAACAATTATGCAACAGTTTGGTGTGTAATTATATCTTATTCTTCTTATTATACAAGAGCAAAACTAAAGCATGACATGCTTTTAGAAGAAATTACTGGTGCATTTCATAGTTTTCGATCTGTCAAAAAACCACACCGAACTCGTGGACCTACTATAGTACGTACCTTTAGAATTTGTCCCAGTAGAATATATTTTATTTTTAGGTTTATTTCTCAATCCAGCGATGATGGCGGTACGAAACGTCTTGACAGAACCTGTTTTATTATTGACTGTCCTTAACTGAAAACGGACCTCTGCGTTATGGAACATGATTCTCGACTTACGAGGAAACTATCTCCAGGGAGAGGATGACGCACGACCTGAAATTTAATATCAATTCGCAACAAAGTTGCGACAACGCTGGCTCGGCTATGCTCTGCAATCTCTTGGGATAGCAGGAAAACGTTGGAGTAACGAATATTACTATACTGAGAATGCACGTCAGCCAGCATTAACTAGTCGCAATTCTGTTCTAGGAACTTTATAAGAGTCTACGAAATAATCTTATTTTCCCAGAGACTCTGTATTATTGATGAGAATTTTTGTAAAGCTGTTATTAATCGATTTTGATAAAGTACGTATAGAAACAAAAAGTAAAAGCCGGAGACAAAAGAATTAAAAAGTTTCAGCAGACTCGATCATCAATATTGTCGATCTTGTAAAAGCACAAATTCTTTTTCAACGGAATTCACTTTCTGCCTGTCCCATAATGATTTTACACGTCCAGAACATTTCAGGTATCCCCATAGAATTGTCGGACTAATTTCTCACCAGCGACACTAGCCGACACTGTCTGAAAGGTAACGAGTCCCACTAGAGGGAACCTGTCGATCGACCGTAACCCTCACCGAACTGCCTAATTAGCCGGAACGCGTCACCGTAAATGCTGGTAGACAGTAAGCACAGTCATTGGCCGATATATCGGCTTCTATCAGACGTCATCGATTTCCACAGTATCGTCCTTACCTTTTAACTTAAAAACTTATAAACTTGTACTATAAACTTATAATCTTGTAAACTTACCTTCGATCATGATAACTCCATGGATTACATATGAAATAATCATTTTGATTGACGAAAGTCTAATGAAAGTTGAATAAATTTTTTAATTCGCAATCTGCAGTGAAAGCTCGGATAATATTAATGAAAAAGGCAAGAACTACGTTCCATGCGAATGCCTGAGTACACGCGGGTATAACTTCAGGCTCGTTAACCACGTCATTAGTTTTACGCATCCCTCTAGGGTAAAGAGACCAGAAGCACGGGTAAATTCCTGGATGAAAAAGCGCAACTACAAGGAATGATACTACATCCTCCGTCATGCGTCACGCACTCTGTCATATTTTACGTTTAGTACTTACAATTAGTACCGTGCAAACGAGCACCCAATCTACGTGGAAATTCCTCTTTCGTAACTCGCTCTACACCACCCTTCGCGAACTGTACTTTTTACTATTCTTTTATGGTAGTACCTCACTGGGATTCCATATCGGTCCTGTATGCTACTAGTAAACGTTACCTAATGCTTCCGCAACCCGAATCGCCTGTAAGTTCCCGTAAAAACGATGTACTCTACTCGAGCCTCTAGAAACGTAAAGTATGTATGTACATGGATCAATTTTACGTAAAGAATAAACTGAATTATTTTTAAAAAAAGAACACTCAGATCCAAAAATATTGTGAAATAACATACAACGTAAATATGTTACATATTGAATATTTCTAAATTTCCGATAAATCAATCGTATAGCATAATCAGAAGATTAACTGATAAATGACCATCTTCTTACCTGATATCTTCAATTATTCGAAGAAATTCACCTACGTTCAATATACTGTCCGTGGTTGATATGCCAATTTTTGAATCGACTTGTATGGAAACGGGCTAGTCGAGTCTGCATGGCGAACAGTGCCTGCCAATGAATTACGAGCCAGTCTACATCACACGCAATCGCGCCCGTAACTTTACAAAGACGTATGTAGTATGTACCAACATACGAGGAGGATGAGGGAGGGGGATTGGTTGTTCGATATATATATATAGAGAGAGGGAGGCTTGATAGGAAGAGGCAAAATGGTATTGGGAGTAGAAGTACGTTTATATTGGATTTGAATATTGTCAGCTATATGCGTTTACTCGAGGTTATATACTATGCCGTAAATTGCTAGCTAGAAATAGACACTTTGTCGAGCCTTCTGTAGTGACGTAACTTACAAAGAGGGTTCTCCGTCTTTATGTAAACAACATACTGATCGCATAAAAGTATGTAATATTTTATAATTGCTACTGTTATCGGTTGAAATTAATAGAGAAAAATTTACTTCACATTTTTATTTCTTAATATCGTGATATTGCCCTGCAAATTTCTGTACCGTCGGTTGACGCAGGATTAAAGGTCTTGTTGTGAATATAGAGAAGGACGATGGTCATGTCTTTGTCTGTACTGAATACGTATGCAATTAACTTTCATCAGCTGACGTACAAAGAAAGGGCCATATAAACCGCTATTAATTAAAACTTGAGCAGCAGGCCCCCTGCTCACGCCCACGTGGCTCCCGTTTGTCTTTTTGTGACGCTTCGTGAGTTTCGAAATCGTCTGTACTAATTACATCCATTGTCCTTTATGTACGTAAGAACCATCCTGCAAGACCGATCCAAATTACCTCTTATTATCATTTTTTTTATTAATGCAACTTGTAATCGAAATTTATTTATTTACACTCGTGTTCATCTTGAGCTCTTTGAACGTTACGTTTCGCCACGCTTATAATAATTTATTGTAGTGGTCAAATTTTTATTTTTTAGCAGTTTTCACTTTAATACAGATTTAAAAGGTGAGAAAGAATCGAGTACCATGTAAAATATATCATGTGGACTTGCCATGTCATTTCATTGAAATTAATAGTTTGCCACTGGATTGCTATACGGGGATGAGACTGGTCCATTACGTTGGTAGGTGCGGTAGCAGGTTGAATGGTAGATTGGATGGTTGGACGGTTGGACGAATGCATGGTTGGATGGTTGGTACTCTGAATTTCTCAATAGTAAACCCAACTGCTTTACTGCGGCGGATTTTTATAGTTTGTCAACTATTCGGGGTTGCAATTTCCGCGCTGACCGAATTCAAGATGATGGAAACATCCTGTTACTTGAATTCCCACAAGTCAGCTTTAACGAGGAGTCACCCGACTGATGAAAGCAGTGGATTTTCCATAGGAACTTATCTAGTCCTATACCTCATGAGTATTCGATTATATCTCAACTAAAATCGTAAAGATTTCAAGAGTCGAGTAAATCAATAAAAATTTCAAAAGAATTAGACACAGCCTAATTTTATCACGATCATATTATAAGAACCTAAAAAACCTGTTGTTACACTTCTTGAAATATTTATTAATGGAAACGTAAAATCTATTTCGCGCATGACACTTACACATGTTCCATATGGTCATGTAAAATAATTACGTAACAAAGTCATTATAGATACTATTACAGTCACTGTTATTATTTATATCGTGGTTATGTATTCTGATCTATGGAAATATGGAGAATTCATTGATAACACACTGAATAGAAGATTGTGAGTTTTTATACTGAAATATTGAAATTGTTTATGGCGCCGAATGCAAAATGTTTATTCATGACGCTGGTAATGGAAAATTAGTTAATTGCCTAATTGAATTATAGTTATATTTAATTAATGAATTTTCACTAACTGCAATCACATTCTCATTTGCATTCTCGTGTACAGTATGGATAATTTTAATATATAATTCCATAACTAGGAAAGTTTCCTAGAACTCAGGTTGTACGAATTGGAAAGCAGGTGCACGTGTACTCATAGAAACGGCTGTAGAGACCTAGATGCCCGCCCGCTACCACCCTGCGGTTTCAATAAATCAGGACGGTTCGGCGCCATTTAATTAAAGCAGTGAGCCTATGTTTCGCGGTGTAATAGTACGTGGATTCCAATTTTGTCTATTTCTAAGGCTAAACATTTTACATGAAAGAGTAAATTCGAAAAACTTTTCATATAATTTTCACTATTCTAAAATTACTGCTGTAGATGGCTAATTAGTATTGTACTTAGAATTCTACAATTTAACAATTATGCACTGTGAAATAGCAAGAATATGTATGAATAATAGTTATGCCTGGTCCAGCCGGAACTTTAATTCACATAATTTCTCATGAATGCACCGTAACCTCTTATACATATGAGTGAAATAAATTACTCTAGGATTCCCTCGTTTCCCTTTACATCGACATAAACTGCTTATGCATAAAATGGCATCCACTTCCCTTCGTTTTGCATACAGAAATGTTACAACCAACCTGTATCGATTTTTTTCATTTGTGAAACCACATTGAACGGATCCCTCTTATATAGGTCGATTCAAAAATTGAAAGTAGCCTTTACAAAATTCCAAAAATGTTGATACTCGTGATACTCCCGCAATTTTTTTACCCGCAATTTCAAAACCAAACATTTCAATGCACAGCGGGTTAACTGGAAGCGAATTATTTCATTTGACTCTTGCTGCTGTATATTATGCAATAAACCAAAAAATTGTATCACGTTATAGTTAATTACCAATTTTGATACACGCAACACAGAAATGTGATTGGCTATTTGCAAGAATCAGCGTTTGATTGATTAGCCCCTCGCAGTGGGATTTCTACTTTTTACCATAGCATTTGAAGTTCCTATTGACATGAAAATTGGAATATTTCCACCGTAATCCGTAATTGCATATATTGTATACATTTGCATGGAATATTTTTTTTAATCATAATCCGTCATTTTGTTTTTTATGATAACCTGTATCCATACGTACCACTCTAAAAATTACTCGATATATCATCATACGAGCGATAACTGCAGATTATATAAAAATTATCTCTATCGCCTATTTTTTTACACATCAAAAAGAGGCTTAAAACATTCATCAATCCAGTATCTACATACATATATATTTATGTATATATATACCTACATATTTCAATTAATATTCACGTGTTAAATGTCTATCGCGGATCACCAACGTGATCTACGTATTTATCGAGAGCGATTGTTCCAGTTTCCTAGGAAATAATGGATCAGTGAAAAATTAAACAAGATAAAAAATGTGCCACTGGCATTGGAGCTTTTTGCAATCGGAACCACGGAGCACCTGCGTGACGATTTAAAATGTCATGACCTAAAAGGTTTTGCTAGGTTCTCATCAACGCGACTCTTTTTAGTTGGGCACATTTGCGTCGCGTCGTCCGCTGTAACGCAAGGGCTTTGATTTAATTTTTTTATATATTTTTCTCTGCTTTCCGAAAATGCAGAAATGTTTATCAGAACCAACCGTGACAAATTCCTACCGAGAGATCTCTCGTCCTTGCAAATTTAATTTATCAATAAATTAAATTCCAATCGTTTTAACAATCCAATTTAATATCCTCGCTCATCGCCTAGACGAAACCGAATTTCTATATCGTTCTCGGAATATCTCTACAATACCCATTCTAATTTACTTTTGCAGTGACGTAGAATCTACTATTTCTATGTTTCAGGTCTTTTACGATTACAACAAATTTATCAAGGTCTCAGACCCGGAAATGAATCCTTTCAAGTGGAAACTGTCAAGAGGATACAAAACATGTCAGAAGCTATCGACTTCTTACGCAGCCTTGAAGAACTCAGTAGGTGAGTCTAAATGAATTGTAATAAAAATTTCAAAATAATATCAAAAAAATATACATAGTTCATTCGTAATAACAATTTCCACCAGGACACCCTTAACGCGATATTGCACACGTACCAATTCAGTGGTTAATGGGCAGAGTTATGATTATTATTGCTATAAACTTATCATATTAGAGAATCCAAACCCATTCATCCTTAGATTTAAATACATATTCCACGAAGTGAATATCTATACATAGGGGCAGATAGGGTAAGACGGGCCCTTCAAGTAGCTAATGTCATCAGAACGATTCCAAAAACATATCACAATCACTCCAAACAAAAAAATATATGAATTATATATGATCAGCATAGAATCAGCATGAGTCTAAAATTTTGAACTGATCATATTTTTTTTACCTGAACACCATGTCTATCTTAGCCTAACTACTCCTACGTATGGTAATATAATATTCACTGTGTGTACACAGTATATGTAACGGACTGACATGTACATTTAATTGAATTATTTAATACACAGTCGGGTATGTTCCTAATGGACAATGTGATTGCATGATTTAATTGGAAGGCTTAGGTCGTCGAGGCTTAATATGGTTAGAACTGAGTAATCATACCAAAGAGACGATTCAGTAAAATGATTAACGAATACCCATTCCATTTTGAATATACTCATAAATTTTAGAATACAAAAGGATTCCAATAATAGTCCAAATTAATTATTATCAAAGGAACACTATTCCGTTCACGTAAATCCCTGGTACAGTATAATTAATTAATAATGAATAAAAAATTTTTTCAAAATTTCATTCACATTAAAATTTATATATTGTTTTCATCTTACAGTAGATTTTATTTCTACTATACGTATATACTCACAGAACCTTGGCACGTCTTAATTTATCCATTGCAACACTGGCTTTAACACAGATCGGATTTATTATCGTCTCGAAACCCAGGTTTATTTTTCAATAGAAACGGTATACTGTTACGACCGTACGGAAATTCTATACGATTTACGCAAAATTCTCAAAGCGTACCGATACCTAAATAGAAAAGAGATTTTGACGGAGTGTGGGACAGTATGGCACTATTGGTCAAGGGGTTGAAGAGACGCAGTCATTTTATCAGGGTGTTGCGATCGATTTTGCAAAAGGTCGTAGCTCCTTTTAGCCAACGCCCAATAGCTTGGGGCAATGGGCACTCTATGAGCACCGAATACCGAGGTAGTGGGCACGGCAACCGGGTACGAATAATAATTCACCAAAATTCCCATAGAACGATGGTACCCAGATTCTCTCGTATTTTGAGCAAACACTTTGCCAGGATCGTATGTTTGTGCCACGGGTACTTCGACGGCATCAGTCATGACCGCCGCGCAATTTCTGGAATGGCCGGAGAGTTGCTCGGCTAATCACATACATCTACCCCACAGTGCACGGTAGTTTACTACAGTTTAGAACAGTCCAGGGGTTCAAGCTAGGACCACTAGATTGCCACGGTTTCTGCGAGCCGGACCTATCCACCGCAAGAATCCCCCTGGGGTACGAGTTTCTTGTGGTTTTCTGGATACTGCAATTTCCTAATGATCCCTGATACATATATGACAACACGACTAAGGTTTTGAAATAGCATTAACATGCAATTTGATGTGGTTTTTACAATTACTATTTTTTTATTTTTTTTTTTATTTCATTCTGAATGAAGCAGTGCTAAAGATAACAGAATAGATGGTAGATATAGATATATATGTATGTGAAGCAATCACTATAGCTTGATTCGCATTAAAACGCACTTCACATGAAAACCATTTTAAATTCATGTTATTGGAATCGAGATGGATTCTTCTTTAGGTTTACAATGTCATAAATGTATTCGGATATAGTCCAATAATACGGTATGACATGCAATGTATTTTCCAAAAGCACTGACCTACCCAAATTCTAGTACGTGCCATGGAGACCGTGCAAATCTGTAAAGCAAGGAGGGATGTTATGCTGTACAGAAAATTTATGTGTGAAGGTGTATTGAATCGCATACTGGTTCTCGCTCGACGCCATGTTGATAATTACCAATGAAATTGAGCATTTCGTTGTGAGAGGTCAGAGATACCCGGAAGTGATAATACCATTAGTGATATTCGTGGCTACTGAGATTATTGTATATCCGTAACGCGGGCTAACCGATTCTCTGATTGAATGTTACGGCAATAGTATTGTCTGGAGCATTGATACAATCTGTGCATACATAAATCGAATACCCGGTCAATATTGTTGCCAAAATAAAAAATCATTGAGTTATTTTAAATAATTTCATATTTTTGGAATAATCGACTGACATTTTATTTATTAGGTGGAGCAACAAATACGTTGTCCTGGACTGTCCGACGGATATGGCCAAAGACATTGTCGTTAGTCACGTAAGGGACATCGCATTGGGAAAGAGAACTTATCACTATCTCCTAAGCGGATTGGTAAATAATTTCGTATACAAATATTCTATAGATATTATAATAAATATAAATATATACGTAATGCATGTGCACAGCTATACAGTATATCTCGATATAGTAAAAATGTGCAACAGAGAATTTAAAAATACCGCGCAGCATACCAGTGACAAACTTGTAGCTGGTATTAGCATACGTCACGTTTAAATCAGCATGAAATTGAAACGGCTCCAAAGAAAATCTTGCCACTGCTAAAGCATAACTAAATTTACCTTCGTTTCGCTCTAGTTTACGTTCAAAACTTGACCGTAACTCTCGTATCAAAATATCATCCTTCTTCCACCCTCGCTATCGCTATCATTTGCCTACATTTTTCAGTATCTCCATTAAAATTTATGAGCGTTACACACTACCACATCCTGCGTTTTAGAGGGTATACCCATCCGTTAGAGTTTTTCTTATATTTTTTGTCATTATTAGTTTGCAAGTAATAACATAATACAAGTACGTACCTACGCGAAAAAAAGTATAATTATTTATCACTTATGGCAATCATATGAAATACAATATTTCTATTCTACGACGTTAGAAGCATGATTGCCTATACGTATATTTGCACTCGTACGCAAAATACTATTTTTCTTCTGTATGTTATATGTATACAGGTGTATCAGTATTTTCTGCAGAGTAAAATGCAGGAACCAATGCGTAAATTAGCTTAGAGACAAAGAAACCACAAAGAAGAACGTATCGTAAAAGGAACGTAAATTTTCCTAAAACTAGTCGAGGCCCACATAATGATTCACGACTGTCTATCGCAGCTGTACCGGGTCCATGGTTACTTATTTATATCTATATAGGCGACCCGCATGCACGTGGGTTTATTTATGCCTTCGAGTATGTAGGTACTGTATACTATATATATACCAGGTAATGGTAGAAACACGACACGCGTTTCTGTCAGACGAAAAAACAAATATTGGTAAACGCAGTAAAATTATGAAATGAATTAAGAAAATTAAATCGGTTGTCGGTAACAGACGGAACGTAAATACATTTTTATTTCACACTTTATTTCCCTTTTACACCATTTGCCACTTTTCTTTTATTAATTCAACGTTTTTCTCGCCATTTCCTTTCATCAAGCATTATACATATGTATTTTTTCATGTTGTTTTACGTGTGTAATTTGTCGCGCACGTAGATTCATCATAAAGCACAACCCCTTTTATTCATTGAGCAAGAGGGTAGCAAGTCGTGTGCACCCCCTGTAGTCATACAGAGAAAATAAAATATTTGTTCATTCAATGTATAGTTGGATAGTAGGTCTGAATGGTAACATCATTATCTTTCGATAAAATCCCTTAACCTTATATCTCGTAAGGGTGCAGTAAAGGTCGCAAGCTTCAGTTAAAATATACGTTGCGTCGATGTATCATCGAACGAGTCAGCAAGCCATTACACAACTTTTGAGTCTTCATTATTGCCATAGTTCAAAGCTATTAGGTAAAAGCACCATTTCTATCGTTAGAAAGCGTCTCTTTAGAGGATGCTGAATACCCCTCGATTTCGATCTAATCGAAAAAAAGCTCAAGTTTAATGAAAGCTACGCCTTCGAAATATAACTACGACATGCCTGTCTTCGACTTTTGATTTAATTCGCACTTCTGATTGGACTCGAGGCACTTCCTTCATAATGCATACCGCTCGACATTGATCAGGTTATTTCGATTGAATCTTAGAGGGGAGTAGTTTAGCAATCGAAGTAATTGTATTTCCGGGGGCAGAGCACGATAACGATGACATTATGTTAGTTCGATAAATAAGAAAGTGAGATTAAACAGAATATTGCTTAAGGACAAAGAAAATAATACAGATCTGGTAACTATTGATAAGTATAAAAAAATTGTTTAATATTTAAAAAAATTATCCTGATACCGATCGATGTTAATTAATGACTGCCGAATGGAAATTCGTTAAGCTTTTGCTTGATCCCACAGACAGCTTATGTAAGCGCGACACTCTATCTCATATGCATGGCTCAACGAACGCGCGAATTTATTTTCAAATAACCGAAAAGTCCTGGGATAAAACCTATTCGAAAGAGAGTCGATTTCGTTACGCTAGAGAAGCCGAAATAGATGAATGGCAATTGGAAAATTGCTTCTGAAAATATGCTTATGACGTATGAGAAACGCGTAACGATGGGAGTAGGTGAGACACTGAGAAAAAGGGATTGTCACCAAGTGGAACGAGATTGATAGAGAATGAGAATCTGTGAAGATTCGCCAACGTAAAATTTCAACCCTACGTACCACCAGTTAGGTATTATAATAATTTTATCAGGACAGAAAGCTTTAATAATCGCCTGGGGAAAAATGTAAGCATAAAAGACACAAAAAATAAACTCAAATCTGAATATTTTTTTTTTAAGTACAGTTGAAACACGGCCTTTCCAGCTTTACCACGCGAGCATTCTTCCCCAAAAAATTTCCTGAATCTTTAAATCAAGTCTCTCGTTATAAGGCTATGAAATCGTGCTAAGAATCAGTAACATCTATTCAAATTTTATTTTTCGACTACTGTTTCTTGAAATTGGAATCTCTTACTCCTTTGTAAGAGATTTTGTCCTGTGATATATATTGTCCTAATATATATATATATATATATATATTTTAAGAAGGGTAGTTTTCAGGACTTTATTTGTTTTATGGTAAAGAATTGGCAGTTACGAGAACATTTGGTATTTGGCAGGACAGTCTTGATAAAATTTACATACTTAAGGTATACTGTCAAGGCCATAAAGCGGCACACACACCGAATTTTCGAACAGAATTTTGATGCGTGACAAACGGAATTGTGATGGGCTAAGATATGGCCACGACAGGTTAAAGTAGGTTAGAACTAGAGCGCCACATGTCCCAAGGTTTAGTTTTTTTTTTTAAAAACACATTCGCTTGCCATTGTGGACGCCGCACGTTCTCCTAACTACCCTTTGACAAGTTTATATATATATACATTTCTCTCTCTCTCTCTCTCTCTCTCTCTCTCTCTCTCTCTATATATATATATATATATATATATATATATATAGGGATACCGTTAATATCATAACTTTTAATTCTGTAATTACCAAAATTCCCTTTAGTCGCATTTCTCCTCTAACCCCATTAAGTGAAACCCTTCCAATAATTCAAAATCTATCCCACTTTTATTTCACCCCCTAAAACCCACTGATGCCGCCTTTTTACCTAGAAACCATAGAATACAAAATCTGTCAAGAGCAAGGGGGTACGATTGTTAGTGAACGAGGGTGTTTCCTGTCCTTCGTTATCGTCGATGAAGATCTTCAGACTGTAAAGTGCACAGCAAGGCTGTATTTGGTATATCTTTCCTATGTAATCAGATAATGGACGACCGCTGGGAGAGTGAAGTGATCGAGTACGGTGCCATCAACATCACGGGCTTTCGCATTGTGGACGGCACTCGACGACATGTCAAGGAGTTCCTCGACGGCTGGCGCCGCCTCGACCCTGTTAGCTCACCAGGCGCCGGTCGCGAATCTATTTCCGTATGTATCTTTTTTTCCTCACTATACACCAAGTAAACCACCTCCATCTATCACCCAAATTCTTATACGTACCGAACCAGAAATTGGAACAGAACTGAGATCCATAGCCTATTATAAGAGTTCAAATCGTTCGGCCCCTGGCTAACGGAAGGATTTGACTCCCACGAACTTCCTGCTCGTTACGTCACGCTACGTTGCTTCGACGAATTACATTCTAAGACCTAAAATCTCGCGTATCTCGTATCTGCGAGATCTGATAAGATTTTCGTAAAGATAATTCCTCGTGGGTGGCCGAAAGTTTCTTTTTTCCTCTTTCTTTTCGTTTTCACGACTAAAAAAGCACGGGGCAAGTTTTTCTTCAGCAAAGTGCCTGCCTGGTTATATAGACCCGAGGGCCTTATGGAAAAGTGACCTTTTTCGATCGTTAAACCACAGGCTCAGGCGGCTCTGATGTACGACGCGGTCTTCGTCCTGGTGGAGGCGTTCAATAAGTTCCAGAAGAAGAAAGCCGACCGGAATAACGTGAGGAGAACGGGAATTCCAGGCAGTAACCAACCAGCTAACGGTACTCGATCTTTGGATTGCAACACCAGCAGGGGTTGGGTAACCCCGTGGGAACACGGCGACAAGATTTCAAAGTTTTTAAGAAAGGTGAGAGCTTATACCATTGTACCCTTAGTATACTGAATGTCAAATTAAGATTTTCAAATTGGAACAGATATGCACCAATATTTTGCCTGTCGTTTTGTGACGGATGATTTATCATTTTACAAAACTCATATAGCACTTTGATAAGATCTTTGTGATATTGTTAGACAATGATTTTGCATATATCCTTGGTAAGTTTCAAGTCGCGGGTACGCCATAAGAAATAACCTGGTAAACACTCGTTTCCTGGTGCAAATCGACAAAATCGTCCTGGACATCCTCTCCGTGTCTGTGGCTGACAGTAATTGGCATTTCTTCTGACTCTCATGGAATTCCTCTATCCGCACTCGAGTAGCAGCGGTTTCTGCTATTCCAGCTACCCGCCATTTTCTATGTATAAACGTACGAGTGAGGGAGTCAGCGAGCTAACACTTGCTCTATTTGTATTTCCCGCCGAAATGTCTGCTCAAGTAAAAGCTGTCAATATCAGCAGTATATTTGAGTAACAGAACTTTGATTTCTGACTCGATACGATTGGAAATCCATAATGCTAACCTATCAGATATGTCCTTGAATATTATACATATATTCTCATTCTCGTAAATGCTTTTATGTGCTTTTATTTTCACGAATTTGGAATTTTTTTCTTGACTGTATTGACAGCTGTTTCCGAGCATCGATAAACTGGCCGACGTTGAGTCTTTCGGCTTGTCTGACATGTCAGTAATTAAAGATGGTCCTTCACTTACAGTAGGGTTCGCTTGTGAACTGCTTGTATCCACGGAACGTACTAATGTGCTGACAGGCCTACCGAAATGACTACTCCCTTTTTGTGGATATATTTCGAGAATTCCTATGAGACATGGAGCTTGTTTACTTGTCTTGCATTACTGATACTGAATTGAAGTTGTCAATAAAAGATTTATCTAACGTTGGATATGCACATGGGGATTATCCTAAATCCAATTTCATTGACTGCCCGAGTCAATTCAATGCAAATGTCAATTAGTTTAAGCTGATGGAATTATACGGTTATATCTGTATGGTGGAATATTCGGAATGGCGTTAGCTAATTGGGGATTATGCAACGATACTCACTCCAATTAATTAAAATAATAACCAACGACCATCGGTATCACTCGTTATAAATGTATGTGCGTTTTACTTTAGTTATGTACTTTTATTGTTATTATTCTATCCTCGAACAAAACTGCACTTGAATTTTAGTTAATCTGTGTTTGAATATTAGTGAAGTTTCATTTTAAAAAGAATATAATAATTATGTTTTAGGGATTTTTTTATCAATTTTCTATTTATTCACAAAATTAAGGGCTCGAAGTTAAATTCCATACGTTGCTGCTTTTTTTTTTTAATAATTAGTGCACGTACGTAACATTGGGGAATCATTTTGCTACATATTTGGTAAACCAATTAAATATTTTTATTTTTGTATTTTCAGGTCGAACTCGAAGGCCTCACTGGAGAGATACGTTTTAATGACGATGGCAGACGGCAAAATTATACATTACACGTGGTCGAAATGACTGTTAATAGTGCTATGGTTAAGGTATATATACAATATATAGCTATATAATATGAAATTAAAGATAAAGCATACATTTCATTTTGCAAAGTTAAGAAGACAGTCAGTTTTGAATTTATACTACATCAGTACATACGCACGTGCAAAATTTAATATAGTAGAGTGTATTTATTTTCGCAATATAGCAATTCTAAAAACATCGCACCTCCATACTGGACCGTTGTGAATCAGGATTATTGATGATCATAGACACTTCGTAAACGGAAGCGAATATTAAAGTAAAGATTTATTCAGATTCCAAGTGCAATCCCTCTTAAAATGCTAGAAATTTTTATGAACATAAAAGTTTTCCCTTATCTTCATTTCCCGTCTGTTTTATCTTCCATTTGTATACCAATCTGTCAGCAATATATCCCAAGTCTGATCTGATACAGTATTACTAGGTAATTTAAAATATACTTCCAACGACCTACCATTATCAGAATTCAACCGTTTGTTGTCATATCTCAAAGACACTTCCAACAGACCACTTTGTTAGTACCCCAATTTTCACTGGCAAAGGGTTAAATTTATCCACTGTAAAAGTTACATGAAGAACCCTATATTATACATCCTTCCTATAGCATATCGGTTTTAAAATGTTCTTGAGGATCGTTCGTGCACTCCGTTTACGTTATACGCTATCTATTTTACGCAATTTCGCTTGGGCGATTTTCAATCGTATCACGATCCCTCTGGCACTTTGGAAAAAAAATGTCACGACCCTAAATCAAGCCCTGGAAAAAGCACCTTGTCGTAAGTCACGCATTATCTCGAATTTTAAGATCCATCTTTCGAATTTCACACTCTGGGTAGAAAATCGGTTGCCATGCGAATTTAAGTATGAATTTGCTTAAAATTAATGTGGTTTAATAAAACGACAATGAGATTAGCGAGAAAGCTGAGGAAAGATTACAAATTACTCGACGTATGCGAGGTGTCGAAAACTGGGCTAGCCTGTCGACGGCGACGCGTTTATATTCATGACAACGTACGGCACCTTTGATACTGTCGCCTGTAGCTGACAGCCATTTCGTCATTGTGACAACTAAGTAATTGCAGCGTTTATTTCGAAAATTAGAGCTTGACGTGCCTCACCTAATATATTCGAACGGTACGACCTTGTCCGCTGAAATTTAAACTCGGCTTTGTTCGCTCACTGTGACAAGAGAATCTTCTCTTTTTTTCAGGCATAGTCTGATTTAAACTCTGCACCGCTTCGTTTACCATATAAAAGAAATTACATTTCTTCCCCCTCTTTTTTTTTTGCGTAGGTGGCTGAGTGGACTGATGAGACAGGTTTTCAAGCCATCGCTGCAAAATATGTGCGGCTGCGACCGCAGTCCGATATCGAGAAAAATAGAACTTATATCGTCACCACTATAGTGGTGAGTAAATTTGGAGACATGATAAAGATTTTTTTAATTGTTTATTAAAATTGTATTATATGAGACGACTGAGCGTTTTATATCTACTGCTTATTTTTACAGGAAGAACCTTACATCATGATGAAAAAATCAGAACCTGGGGAGATTCTCACAGGAAACGATCGATTCGAGGGTTATTGCAAGGATTTGGCAGACCTGATTGCCAAAAAATTGGGTATCACTTGTGAGTGTGTTAGTCTACTTACGTTGTCGTTTATGCATAATATTGTTTTTTTTTTTTTTTTTTGAGAAAATAATTGTTACGGATAATGTTAAAAGTGTCCTGCCGTTGTGAACAATTTTAACATAAGTATGTAGGTACCTTTTCATGATTAGTTTATTCCTCTAGAAACTGTGAAAAGCAGTTGCGGTAGGTTACTTCGTGAGAATATATAGCACGAATAAGCATAAATACGAGCAGGGATGGTAGTCATAAATGTTGGAAGTGAATTCTGCCGTAATACGATGTAAATCTTTAAGACTTCAACGTAATGTTTAGCCATTCTCATATTTCGAAAATAATTCAGAAACTTTGACTAGGCGTTGTTTTCTCTGAAAACTTCAAACATCTTTATAGCTGCAAAATAGGTAAAATGACACCCCGTGACTGTAGCTGATCGTCACTATTTCGCTTTACGAGATAACTACGTGTACTATTCGCTAGTGTCGCTTTACATCGCTATAGGTCAGTGTTGAGATCATTAAAGTACATATTTTTTCCACCTCGAAATATATTCTTATATAAGCATCCAAAGAAATTGCTTAATGCATAACTTACCTTTGCATTTTATGAAATTCCAGATGAATTACGAATCGTGAAGGACAAGAAATACGGAACGGAAAATCCAGATATACCAGGTGGTTGGGATGGCATGGTCGGAGAACTCATTAGGAAGGTAAGTCATCAAAAGCAATTTAAGAATCGTTACTGTACAGCATCAGCATTTCTGTCAGGTCATCCAAACCTCAGGAAGCAGAAGAAACGCAGGACCTTTCCCTTGGCTTCGCGGAAGAGTCGATTATTGATCGTTGACTCCGTCCAGCGAGGAGCAGAAGGCTCTGTTTTATCCCTGTGGTTAAGGGTTCGCGCATTCTACGACAGAGGGACAAACTGCCCAGAACTCGGGTTTGATAAGCTACATCTACCGGAGAGACTTTGTACTTACAAGCATCAATTTTTAGTCACATCGTATCGCATTGGATACTGCAAGCTGGCATTATTCACAGAGACATCTCAATTGAGAGTAACTGATTCACGCTGATCATTTCGATTGATATTATTTCATTACCGACAAACTTTCTTTGTGAACTACTGGAATTACTCTGCCAATCAGCAACCAACCTGCTACGAATCTGTGCTCAAATCAAATTGTCGATAACGAGGAGCGGAATAGACCTTTGCGAAAAGATTACTTTAAGTTGAGAATAATGCTCTTATACGGATCGATTAGAAGCATCGGTTCGTTTATGTACGTGGAAAAAAGGACTGTGCTTTTTTGTGTCATGATAATAGAAATTCAATCAAAGTCCACGTGCTTGTAACGCTGAACTGCCAACGAGAACTCCGTTATTTGCTCCAAGAATCATCGCCCTTTTTATTTTAACAGGCCAGTATCAATTCAGGTTATAAATGGCGTTAAATTCCTCTAAAAAATTTCTAAGGAATGTCGTAATTTTTCATAACTAACTAATCTCACTTTGCTTTATACATATCGCGCAAATCGTACCGTAGCTCACATCTTGTAAAATTCATACATCTTTATCTTTTATTCTGTACATAAACGTCGTCTAATCGATACAAATATTTTCTGCAACTTAACTATAAATTTACATTAGTAGAGTCTACATTGTTAGAATGATTGTACCTTCATATTGCATTTTTACAATTTTACCTGGCACATCATAAATGTAAATTGCTCATAGGTGTTCATAATACACAAGGATTGTATTAATAATGTTATGATGATACTTGCTCGTATTTCCAAAGGTACTTATAGTCTCTAACAATATGGTACACAATATCCCCAAGCTTACAGGGAACCGTCGAATTCTAGCACAGTTAGGACCATTTAATATATCGAATTTGATAACTAATCGAAATTCCTCGAATTTCAGGAAATCTAAATCGCTGCTCGCCTCGCGGCAGGTACTCGCATAGTAATTTCATTAGTTTGCGTACCATGAATAATAGCATTATCCGTGCACATGCTTTCGACAGAATCAACAGTAAGGTAATAAGGTTATTTCACGTTGGAGAGTCAGAACAAGGTTATTTCGGAATTGGTCTGACTATATGCGCCAGAAGGTGGTTCGGCTTCGTCAGGGATGCTAGGTTTGATGACTGCATGATATGTGCTCATTATATTCGCCCTTCTCATACGGTCTCCTAATTACTTAAGAGCATAGAAATGGGGTCCACGTCTCGCCAGGGTAAAGTCAACCTTATAACCGCGAATTACATAAAAAGGCAACGATACTTATCACCTTAAGAATGACAGAGTAGTTAATGGCTTCCGTACCTTCTATTAGACAAAGCTTGTAGGATCCTTGGAAAGATCCACATGGGGGAAACGAAAAAGGTCAGGAAGACGTAACGAATGAACTTTAACACACGTATGTCAAACTGTGGAATCATAGACAGTTACGTAATCACTGATCATTAAAGGTTGCATCATTGTTAAAATAATTTAAAGATTAATTTTAATCATAAAATTTATCCGTGTAATGACTCCTTTGAAAATTATTTACTCAACTTTTGGAATTGCTCCTTGTGTTTCAGGAAGCTGATATAGCCATCGCTCCTATGACAATAACTTCTGAACGTGAACGCGTAATCGACTTCAGTAAACCCTTTATGTCTCTGGGAATCAGTATAATGATCAAGAAACCAGTAAAACAGAAACCGGGGGTGTTTAGCTTTCTTAACCCTTTGAGTAAAGAGATTTGGGTCTGTGTGATATTCTCATACATAGGTGTCTCCATTGTTCTCTTCATCGTATCTAGGTATGACACTGTATAATCGCATCATGTAATCGAGCAACTAATTATTTATTGACTGAATATTAATATTTTATAAATTTTCTAAAGATTTTCTCCATACGAGTGGAGAGTCTTGCAGATCAGCGGTGGGACCGACCCAGCCATGGCTGCCAGGGGTGATCCGAGTATGCAGCATCCGCATGGACCTCATGGTTCACCCCGTACGTCCCATTCGAGTATGGCGAACGATTTCAGTATACTGAACAGTCTCTGGTTCTCTCTGGGAGCATTTATGCAACAGGGATGTGACATTTCACCAAGGTACGTTACTTCCTATTCATTCCTGCTGTACGTTTTTACAGATGAAAACATAAAAACAATCATGTCGAGGGTGTACCTTTTTCAAGAAGCTTTCAAGCTGATTTAAATATATCGTTTTCCTTTCTTTTTTCTTCAGCTTCCTACACTTCAGCAAAGAATCACATTCCATTGTTAAATATTCTCCATTTCTTTCTCGACAGATATACACGTAAGTGCACTGTATATATAGGTGCATAGAATTATTTCATAACCAGTACTGAAATGATATATAATGTAAAGGTAAAAAAAAGTTAAATTACTCCTCTTATTATCATTATGGAGTTCAACTAGACTTCATCATCTACCAGCGCAATACGTACACTCCTGTAACTGTAGTACGTTTATATGTACATATATATGTATATATATATATATCAAAGTAAATACATAAAGGTATATTAAGAGTTAGCTAGGTAGCTTTTATGCAGGGCAAGGCAACCCTATTATACAGACGAATGATATAATAGGATGACTTGGCTAGTAACTGAAGTAATGGGAAGAATTCAAAGACGACTATTTACGATTTCGTATTTATATGCTTTATTTATAATTATAAAACACAATGAATTATATGGCACGGTGAGTAGAATTTTCACTCTCAAACGAACCTCCATACCGTCTTACGGATAGTTCACCATTTTCCTCGATCTGCTCTTAAATCCCTTGACTATTCGTCATCACAATTTTCACAGTCCCGAGAGAATATTATTACCATATTCATATATACTAACTTATATATTATCTATATGTATGTGTCAGACCTTTTATTGATATTCTTAAAAACGTAATATACGTAATGCCTTATATTACGCAACGTAACTTAATTGTAATGAATCCTTTATACATTTAGGAATATATATTTTAGGAATGCTGGTGACAAGGGATCTTACGACTAACTGTATACCCATATATTTTTTAAATTTAGCATAAATTAAATTAGATAGATACTGGCTTGATATTTCGCGGATAGGACCAATAGCTGTCGGCATCAATCTGTATCTACATTCAACGTTATAATTTTAATTAGATAGTTGATTACATTAGTAGTTCATAATAAACAGAGTAACTTATATAAATGAATATCTGGCATGTTCATTTGACCTAAACTAAAAATTCCGCAGTAAGTGCCACGCCTCATTTGCAATTAGTTATATAGCTACTATAACTTCTTCACATACCATACACATTTTATTCTATGCTGAAAATATTTATTGATAATCTTTATTTACATTTTTACAATTATTTAGTGATATTCTCTTTTACATTTTCTACATGCAATTTCTTGCGTATGTTAAACCTTATATGTATAGATACTTGACCAAAAAAATCATGCAATGTAGTGCATTAGGTAGGAATATTACGCTACGCTATTCTTAAGGCTACACTCACTCCTTATGACGTATAAAGGTTTTCGTGACTCGCATGACTGTGACTGGCATGCTGGGTAGGTTAGGTATATGTCCTACTAGAAAAATATTCATTCCATTCTTATTGGTCCTTTTCACGAAACTCAAGGTACGGCAAGGGGGTTTGGCTGGTGTAAGATAATAAATTACAAGGGTACCGCATAACTCATTGTAGGTTGTATAAAGCGGCGTTGGATAATCACACAATTTCACTACTGAATACGAAAAAAGTCAAATATGTATATGTATACATAGAATTAGATTCAAAGGTCTGAAATTTGAAAAGGCAGTTGAATTGACGTGGAATAGAGTGAAATTTGAACGAAAAAGACGAAAATATATAGAGAAAAAAAAATAAAAAATAGAACTTCGGCTCGTGACGTTTCTATCAAAGGCACGCATTACATGGTCATAACAAGATTGAAGTTGCCAAAATCGAAGTCCTGTATGACGTTCGCGGACATGCTTCTACGTCCTGCCTTTTCACGACGCATATATACATATATATGTATAAATTGCTTGAATCAGAATAGCACAAATGTAACTGTAATGGCATTATTCTCAACGCGATAGTAGTTTTCTTTCTTAAAAAAATTTCTTCGCTCTCTACTGGTTTATATCTGCGTTTTTTGAAAGACGTGGAAAATAGGTGGCCATCTTGCCATCTTCGTTCAAAGTTTACGAACTTACAGCAGCCTTGTTGACGTAATATTAAGGTGAAAAAGTTTTAGCTCGACGCAAAATAGAAATGACACTCGCAGGACGATTCTTGTCCACCTTTGATTAGACAACTTGCAGGAATAGTTTGGCAACTTTTCAGATTTGCACTTTAAGCCAGAGCCATTTAAAGTTTCACAAATTTCGTTGTTTTATGCAAGAGCCCCGCGGTCGTACTGGCTGGAAGTATATACATATACTGCTGTACCTATTTATATTTCCTTTTCCACTCGCCCCATCGTACCTCCATTTTTTTATTCGCTCAACTTTATCCCTTTCTGGTGCACCGAACCAATCGCTAGTGACATACAATTTATTAATATTATCGATATACTAATCTTCATTATACTGTATATCGAGAAAATTGTAATAATCGACGATCCTTGTTTTACCCAACAGTACTATATATTTTTCCGTATTTTCAACGGAAACTCAGCCAATTTAACTTGGGTAACTTCTTCGAACAAAGAAATTTCGAATAAACGTTTCAGTCGTATGAAACTGCATGGTCCACTTTCCTATGATCTTATCTATCGCTACCTTCTCCTTATACTGGTATCTTCTTTTGCTGCCATACAGTGCGAATATTTTGAAAAATATTTTTCTACTTTGAAGAAAATCAATAGTTACGAAGCTCTTTCTTCCCCAGATCAATTTCTGGTCGCATAGTAGGCAGCGTTTGGTGGTTCTTCACGCTCATTCTAATATCATCCTACACTGCCAATCTCGCGGCGTTTCTCACCGTTGAAAGAATGGTGGCGCCTATCAATTCACCAGAGGATTTGGCTTCGCAAACTGAAGTACAATACGGTACTCTTTATCATGGATCAACATGGGATTTCTTTAGAGTGAGTTTAACGGTCTAAATATTAGCGTATTCAGAGACGATAGCGATATGTGCATATCGCGTGTTCGTGTTTCAATAATTAACCTACATATTTATTACCCAACTTGTATTTCTTTTACAGAAATCACAGATCTCCCTATACAGCAAGATGTGGGAATTCATGAATTCCAGACAGAATATGTTTGTACGCTCGTACGACGAAGGCATAAGACGCGTGAGGATGAGCAAAGGAAAGTACGCTTTGCTCATTGAGAGTCCAAAAAATGAATACATAAATGAGAGAGAGCCATGCGACACGATGAAAGTCGGGAGACACTTGGATGCGAAGGGCTTTGGGGTGGCGACCCCACTTGGCTCGCCTCTCAAGTGAGTTTTTCAACTACCCTACTATCCTATCCAAGGGTTCGTATTATAAAAACACTTCAAGACACTCACTGGATTCGATATGGATAAAAAAGGGATAATGTGGATAGGGATGACGCGAAGTGAAAGAAAAAATATATATATATTTTCTCCTTGGCAACGACCGCCCTGAATACTCTCTACGAGGTAACTTGCCCCTGCGCAAAAGTGAAAAGTCAAAGTTTCCTTGTTCGGTGAGGAAACCGGAAGTTAGCAAAACATTGAATACTTCCTCCGCTATCTTCGTGGCTACTTTAGTTTTACGTTTTGGCGCTTTTCTACCCCCGTCAACCCACCTTAGTCCGTGAGATTCGCGTTTTTGCCACAGTGCATTCTGGTTGTACGTATAATTAGCATATACAAATATTATACAGGAAGCTCACGGATCATTACCCAACAAATGCTTCTTCTCGAGTCATCCTACCTTCTTTTTTTCGCTTTTCTATTTTATCATCCCTCATCCCCTTAAGCCATGCGGATTAAATGAGCCTTGAGCTATTAAGGTTGGTTAATTATTTCGATACGTTTAATCTTCGGATTACGCATCTCGAAAAGCATCTTCATCATTTTCCTGCTCATCTCCATTTCTCGAAGGGTATTTCAGAAAATATTCCTGTGTATTTAATACTTCTGAACATTTTTCATTAGCTGCTACTTGTTTACGTAGAACAAAAAATTAGCCAGCGGTAAAGATACATCCTGACGTATAACTGAAATGTAGTTTGAAATTGATTTTTTTTTGCAATGACGTTTATTTTCTTTCAAGTACTCTCGTTAAGAAGCAAATGTAGAATGCGCGTACTTTTTTCCACACTTTGCACATTCTCCAATGAGCTCTTGACTTTCTATTGTTATCTATATGCTTACTATGTTTACAAATTAATGGACAAAAAAAATAACCGCTTACTCAACGAGTATTTTTTTACTGGATTTGTTTTTAACTTTTTTATTTCAGTACATTGAAATTTTATTCTATTGATACTAACAGGGACAGCATCAATCTGGCAGTATTGTCGTTAAAGGAAACTGGCGAACTGACAAAACTCACAAATCGCTGGTGGTACGACAGAACGGAATGCAGACAGGGAGACAAGCAAGATGCATCCAGAAACGAATTATCCTTGAGCAACGTAGCAGGAATTTTTTACATCCTAATCGGTGGACTCCTCGTTGCTCTGGCAGTGGCTCTTCTTGAATTTTGTTACAAATCGCACACAGAGGCGACCAGAGCAAAGGTAAAATTGTAGTCTATTGCATGAAGTATTTTAAATTAAAAATTGAATGCAATTTTTCCTATAATCGCATTTAATATACATATTAAGAAGTTTTCAAATTATCAACATTTCAGAAACAACAAACAAGTCATTCGAACATTTTATTACAGATACCACTGTCAGACGCGATGAAGGCAAAAGCACGACTAACAATCGGGGGCGGCCGCGATTTCGACAACGGCCGGGTGAGTGCTGGAGCAAGATTCATGGATTGAACGAGTATTCGAGATTGCGAATCAGCTCTTTCGAATTCCACAGAATTCAACTACTTTTCTACTATCTCTTCCTCAAAGTACACAAACAATTTCAAACAGTTTCACATAAGCACCGTCTGCAGCAAAATGTTCTGTAACACCTAGAACGTATCTCTGGAATTAGATAGAACTTTAGAGTCTCAATATTATATAAATTTACTTAACAAACGTAAAAAAAAATTGTCCGTTTTACCTAGAACTGCAAACGCATTGCCACGTAAGTGTTCACGGAACTTTTTATGCACTCGGTTAAATGACAAAAAAAAAACATATTCTTCTCGAACTCGACGCTAATTGATTTCGACGAGTGCCAATGGTTAATTACCAATTACGGCAGTTAATTACTGTCGTTAGAACGACGAACTCGAGCTAGGATGGAATCGATTCCTGCCATCCATTGGCTTGCAGTCGTCTACGACGTCGTCTAGAGTACGCTTGGCATGCAATTAGCAGCGTTAACGTATCACTTTCGTTTCTTCGAAGTTTTTTCGACCAAAGTATCCCTTGAGACGTGTGTACTTTTAATTTGAATGACTCGTGTGAACGGCTGGCTGGGTGTTGCGTTTTTTTGTCAACGGGTGACGCGTAGTTGTGCGTTTTGTTCTACTTTTGTTTTTGTCTCTAGTGGTACGGACTGCAGAGTTAGACGGAGGATGCATGCGCCTTTCCCGGGACCATATGTGAGTACTCTCACCCTTAATTTTAAACCCCTGTCTCTCTCGGTTCTCGTATTCGCGGCTCCATTTCACTGCTGGAACGGTATAACGTTTGAGATCAAAAAGAAATATAATATTATTTACCTTATACTTTCAGAAATCTATTTTACCGACTTCATTCACTGTAACCCATAATAATGTAATCGGCTTACTGCGATAAAAGCATGGCTTCTTCTGCGAGTGACTTACACTGGCATGAACAATGTCAGGCCGTTGTATTGTTGCATGCTGCTCATTTTGGATCTTTAAGCGTAGCTCATTTGTTTTTGCTTATCGCCAATTTACTTTGTTCTTTCTCCACGATCGAACTGGATTTACGTGGAATCATTCAAGACGAAAGTACAGTTCCACTTTTGATTGCTATGGTATCGTCAACCGGTTTTTAACCACAGGGAGATATCATTATCTTGTGTATATACATATATATACATATATATCCTCTTGAATTAGCGTATTCGAACCTTTATGATTTTCACAAGCTCTCATTATTCTCCAAGGACAAGCTTTTCACAGTAAAAAAAGCTGTTTTTAATAATCAGCCAATATTTTGTATTGAATGGAAATTCGCAAAAATAACTCTGTGTTGAGGGTTAGTCAAATATATTTATTATGATAAAAATATGTGTTAACCTATTTCCATCAGGTAGATAAAAGCCTTCAAAATCTTCAGCATCATCGTCGTTGTATCTCATCATAGAGACGGGTCCATATGTACATGGTATCTCCTTACCCTTCTCTCATGTCAGTCTCGCCAACAATATTTTTTATAGTATGCGTACACAGAGTATCTAACCTGGCGCTTATTACATTTTCAGTACTACGCACCGGCCAACGCTATCGGCAATGCCGAGGGCGACCAGGTGCACAGCAATACGCATACCCAAGTATAAGTTCTACGGGTACTTCACCAGGTACTTCGGGTACTTCGCCTGCGATGTCCCTACCAACGCCACCTCCGCCACCGTTACTAGCACCACCACCGCCACCGCCACTACCGCCACCACCACCTCCACCACCTCCCAGGCCACGCAGAAGCGTCACGTTTGCCGAGTCACCGCCCAAGAGTCCCAAGGTGAAGCGTATGCTGAGCATCTCGACGCTAGACGTCGATCTTCCCTGGACGCCCGCGACACCAGGCTTCTGGTCTAAGCGGAGCGTAGTCGCTGGCAAGCCAGAATACATCACGTGAAGAGGATGGTCCAATCTAATTGATTTCTCACCCTAATCAGATGCTGCTAGATAAGTTGACCGTGGACCCGTCCGTCCCGACGCAGTTTACTCCAGATGGAATAGAGGAACCGGACCTGGCCCCAAAATAATATCTCGAAAGTTATGTAATTGGGTTTATCTTACTATTAGAAAGAGCACACGAATTCTTCAATCGACCCAAGAATATCCGGGTTGGTCGAGATCTACATTTTCTGGTACATTAAGTCGTCAAGATTCACAGATATAACTGCGATCGAATTCCGTATATTATTCGGACGTTGTACTGTTTAGGTAAATTCGAAAATTTCTAGGTCGATTAGATAATACACGGAACTTCGAGTGGCTGCGCGGTGATCGACGGTTTCACGATAATAAAAAAATCTTTGTACATTGTAAATAATTGTAAGGAAAAAAAATAAGAAAAAAGGGGATGGGAGAAGCGAAGAGGGAGAAATCAAAAATAATTTTGAAAGAAAAAAAATTAATCGATAGTATGATGGTCCTGGGGTGGGTGCATGTGCAACCAGCAACTCAAATTATTTTAACTGCCATTTCGCAAACGGTGAAGACGCATAGCGGAAATGCTTTGAGACAAGGACTCGATTGATTGACGCCAAACGAAGCAATTGCGTGCCAAAAGTATAATCAAGAAGATGAACAAACAAGAGAAGCGACAACGCGATAGACGATTGAAGAGGAGAAACTATGGAACATAACAATAACTATAACTTTTGTGCGTCAGTGCAATTTTTGTGCAGTGAGAACACGAGAAGTCTGTGTAACTGTAATAACGTTACATTAAAAAATTTTTAACTAATATAATAATCGTAATGAGAGCGCGAGTGGATATAGTATAGTCGTTTATTAATAATGGGTGCGTTTATGGTATATATGTATGATGAAAGATGTTGAGAGCATTGGATTAGGTTTATTGTAAATGTTAAGTATAATTGTAAATGCCGCATTCGTGCCAATCCGTTGATAATATATTATATAACTAATAGACGTGATGAGGCAAAAGTTTAGTATTAGTATTTTTATTGTATACATAAACAGTTTTTTATGGACAATGTTTTAGCGCAATACGCGTCTTGTTGAAGCCACCAATCGTCACGATATCCTCCAGCGATTACGAACGTTAAGAGCGTTCGTTCTTGCATTAGACTAATTAACGCATTGGCCCATTACGTACGTTCAATGAGTACCTACGTTCAATTAAGTACAGCAATTCTTAATATTGCACATGCAAAGTGCATTCGTTGGTACGGGTAATGGCAGACACCGCGATACGGATTGGCACGGACTCGTCTAAGGTTAAATATTATGGCCAAGATTAACGTGCCAAAAGGACGATACTAGAAGCTGTGTCTAATATTACGAGGAAATTTAATTAGGAAAACATAAAATTCATTTCGGAAAATTATTTAATTTTCGTACAATTTTTTTTATGTGGATACTTAAACTATCCACGTACCTACGTCCACGTAACATCAGACCAAGCTGCGCAAAAGAAATCCAACTGAAAAAATATGCTGCAATGTACAAAACTGAAACCACGAGCATATATTTAAAGGTGGATTCACAACATTTGGGGTATCGATATATTTCAATTGATATTGCGTAATGCGACTTTCGGTTATTAAAATTTTAATTATAACGGCACCCGCTTTGCGAATCCCAACAAAAAATCGCCCGGCTGCGTATACGTATAAAGTTGCATGCATACGCGTCGCAACTTTTTCTTTTCTATGAAGATACGGCGAAAGAAAAATTGTTCACAACTCATAACGTAAAGCAACGTTGTATCTAGCACGGCAGTTTTGTACGCAGCAGTGTAAAACCGATCTATCATATCGTCAGTTTTTACTTATTACAATTAATGATACTACCGATAAATACAATAAATAAGTATAAAGTAAATCATTAATATAATAATTGACTATGGTGCGTATAACGTTGAAAGGGTGAAAATTCTTGGAAAAAAGACTACGTTGCTATGATGTTGACCCAATGTGATTGACCTACTATGTTAAAAGTAATTAAATCAAACCAATGAAATGAAATAATTAAAATGTCGTATTATGACAAAGATTCCATTTACGCAAATAACGACCGACAAGTTTCTATACATATATGCTTCCGTGTTAGCATTCGACTTTCGATTTCGTTGTCGAATTTCTATCCTAGAATCATTTTGGTCGCACAATTCAGTCCCAATGCTGTCCTGGCATCGTAATAAAATGAGACTATCAATTTTTACCTAATGATCGTTAATTTCAATAATCGAATTCGCATTGGAATCCAATGATAAGCGCATTATATGATGATGAGTTGTGATTCGTAAATCGTCCATCGTCATATATGTGGTCGTGAGGAGCGCACAAAGCGTCACAATAATTATCGATTCCTGTAAGGAGACTTGTGCGGTTTACCTTAATTCGGTGGATTCTGATATTGAATTAATAAAAAAAAAGTCCATGCTAATTGATTACTGTGTTTTCGTTGATTGTCATAAATTTTCAATTCACTGTACGCATCCTCGTTATTTATTCGTAAAATCGTATTTGCCTTACTAATATGATTGTCTGGCAATACACAGAGATACTACGGTGATACAGAGACGTAAAAAGGATAATGAAAAAAAAAGGGGGAAAAAAGTCATGTGCAAAATTAACAAAATAGAGCAGTATTGAAAAACAGCGTCTTCCAGCCGGCGACTTCAAAATCCCGTTTTACATTGTTTTCCTGCGCATAATTTAATTTTAAATGAATATCCGTAAGTTCCCTTTGTCCTCGAACGCGATGAAAATGAAAGGAGTCATGTAAAACGTTGTAAACCAATCAGATTTGCATAAATACACGATCGTTTATTTAAATGTAACAGTGTAGGTTGACGTTTTCCTTTCCCCTTATTCGCCCTTTATCTAGCTATCATTATCAATCACGATGTTTATGGAAAGAACGGAAAAATATATAAAGCCAGAAACTTTCAGTAATTATCTCACGATTATTTATAATTTTAAAAAAACCCACCAAGTTTTTCTTTACGATAATCAATTTTTTTTATTATCCAAAATATCGAGTTAAGTTGTCTAAGATATATAACCAAAGCCATATTGGTTTGTGTATAAAATGGCAGGAAACATACCACTATATGCAGCCACCACTATATGCAGTCCAAGAGATACAAGTGAGAAAGACAAGAATTTCAAAAGTCGTCTACACGGAACTAAAAAGGGCCTCCAAGGACCAGTCGTACCAACGAACCAAACAACTGTCTTCACAGACCAAGAACTGTCATAGATATTTTCCGCGTGTAAAAGACTCTCGAGCACTTCTCGTCACTCGATTTCGCATCGCATGGCAAACGGTAATATAATTGCAAATATGAGGGCAGCAATTTTTCGCAAGCTTGAAAGCAGTAACTCCTCACTCGCGGATTGTCGAAAGTCTTGAAGATGCCGTGGAAAGAAAGTTTTGTCGAAAGTACCTTACTACCAGTGAGTATACTAATGGCCTCGTTTCCGCTTCGCGGTCTTATTCTCACTGAGCTCATCCTGGAGTCCCGTTGGCCTCGATGGATTCTCAAAAGAGAGACGTCATTACGCTGACGCATTAGCACACTAGCACCCTTGACGTACGTAACCAGGACATTACCATAGTCCTAGCTAGGCGTCTAAAAAGCACGTAATTGATGAGGGACGAGTAAAAGGATAAAGGCGAGCTATCGCAAAATGAAGATAAAAAAGTATAGAAAAGTCAAACAGAAAGAGAAGAACAAAAATGGTAACATCACGCTCGGCATGACCTTGCATAGAAAAGTATATACTGCTTTTGTACTAATATGCTCATATAGGCATCGTAGACACGTAATCCATCGTCATTGCCCAATAGAAGTTCGATAAAAAGGGAATGACAACGACTAATCGAAAAATGGTAATTTACGTTGGAAAGCCTGGGGCTCACTTATACGAAATTCTCTCATAATCGGGCATGGAGCCCGGAATATAAAGTAGCCAACATTTATTCCGAGCTCTATGAAACGCCGAAAAAGGATCGTTATAGATTGAACGCGATAACTTACAAGAATGTAAACCATCTAATCGGTCTCGATCATAGATCTCTATTATCTGTATTATAATTTCAAAAGAACTTAACTCCACGAGGTACGTAAACTTTATTAAGGATCAATCATAAAATCCTAATGCATCGTTGGGTCCATGTATATTTATTTCATACATTTAAAGTGCTGAACAATTGAATGAATTGATATTCATGTATCGGAGCAGTCCTGATGATGCAGACTGGCGGATCTGCGAAACGTCGGCAATACGTTAAAACTAGAAGCGGCATCCATCCGGAAGCCATGAGTTTTAATAAAAATTCCGGCTGCAAAAGCCTCAAAACTAAAATTGAATGATTTTTACCTATAAAATGATGCTCCGTGTCACCGAAGCGCATTTTGCGTATATCGTTCTAAAAAAAATGCAAGCTTAACGAACGGGCACGCATCTGTATACACAGACTACCCCAATTCGAAAAAACGAACCGCAAGTTGATTAATGGGCGTGGTGAACGTCACGTCGTTCACCCAATATTTCCGTTCGCTTGCTGATAAACTCGAACCCGTTATCAGCATTTTATCAATTAGCCGACGAACCCCTTCCCTTCAATGCTCTGGTATACAGAATCGCTGATTGACACGCTCCTGGTTGAAGCCTGAAAATTGTTTCACTCTGCCGTTCCGGTCAAAACGACCCCAGCAATGTTAGTCCAAATTAGTAAACGGCAAAAGACCCCACGGGACGGTTTCTCGTTTTTCGCCACGTGTTCGCTCGTTACGAAGTTTCGCGGTACACCGTGATTTATATAGACACTGTAGAGAATTTCATTAATACCTACAAACAATTGCGAATTGCCAAAACCATAATTTTGTTTGTTAAATATACTTATTTATCGATTTTTATGGATCCCGTAAGAAATGACAAAAGCGTATAAAAACAGCGAGCGTTAAAATTTCGCACGTGCGTTCGTACGTGCATGGATTTCAACTTGGAATTTCGTTTCGCGAGGAGTGCGGATATTTAAATTAGGTTAGGTTCATGGCGTTCTAACTGCCTTACTCGCTGCATACAAAACCGATTTATGGTTCGGAGATATCCGAGACGCGGGAATAAAAATGATGAAATTAGATAAGAGAAGAAGGAAGACGATGTTCTTCAATAGGGAGGGTTCGCGATATTCGATTCAAATTTTTAAAGGAGGCCGTTCTCTTTTTGCCAATCAAACACGGCTTTTTCCTTCTCCTCCTTTGGTACGTGGCGCGGGCCCGGGAATCCCGCGGGCTGATATCATTTAAGAAAGGAAGGGCTGCGAAAGGATGATGGGAGCTCGTTATCAAATTCCATATAACAGGAATCTAGCTAATTCTCGGAAACCCAATAAAGACTAAAAATAACATAAAACGAGAGGTTCCTACAATATAAATTTCCCCATAAAAGCACGTTCAGCACGTTAAAAGCATAGAATAAGGTATGGCTCACTACCTTTCCACAAATCAACGACAAAAACAATCTTTAAAATCAAAACAACCCGAAAGTCCAGTATCAATAATTAGCATTGCCTGAACCTAAACAAATACCCAATCGCAAATATGACAATCGCAGTGATAAGATTTATTTTTAGTAATTAATCGTATTATTTAATAATTTAATAATTTAATAATTCACTACCTTCAAGCATATAAATAAAGTTTCGCTTATTTCAAGATCCTTCCGATTATCGTACCTTAAGTTTCTCCGTATACCGCAACACTATCACTACGTGGCGTCTAATGATTTAACAGCCTGTCGACGATAAGCAAAATTCACCAAGCGTCATTCAGCTTTAACTTTGCGTGCTGTAACATTTTACAGAAAACGTCCTAGCACACAGTACGCAATCAGTCAGTCCCACTACTGAACTGCGCTATGAAAACATACCCTCAACAGATACCTATGTACTCCATGTCTTAAGTTTGACGTTATCCCTTCACGTGACACTTATAGTTCGTATAACGGAGGACCGCATTGCAGGGTTCGAGTTTAATGGTTTATGCAAAAGCCAGAAATCCCAGTGCATTTTCGTCGCAGACATCGGCCATCGCGTCGAGCATGAAGCGCACAGAAGATCCGCATAAGGATCGTGACTTTCTTGAAAGGCGCAAAGTCTAGCCAGACATGGGTACCGATGGATCGTAAAAGCATTATGGGTAGATTACGTGACGATAAGAATCACGCAACGATCAAAACTCTCAACTTATAGGTTAGGCATGCTAAATCCACACACACAGGAATAGTTGGAGGTAATACGACTCCTGTAACAAAATTGGCTACCCGTAAGATCAGGTGTGATGATCTATGCTACATTTTTTAAATAACAACGACAGCATTATTTCTTTTAAGGGATTCGTCTTACCCCATCTACCCTTATATAATGTACAACGAGCGAGGCTGAAATTTTGAATAAAATTTTATTCGACATTCTCTTTACCTTTTTTTTTCTATCCACTCCATTGTCAAAGCTTTGATCTATTTATAGTCCCAATAATATTGGACCGGCTCCGGCATTTAGTATAATCAAGTTTGTCTAACCCATTTTCCCTCATATTGGAGAACGAGCAACCATAACATAATGGAGGCACATAATGAAGTTTATTGAATGACAACGCTACCCGCAAGACTACGATAAAATCAATTTTCTCTTAGTTCGATCGCGAAATGCTCCCATGCAAACTTACGTTGATCTTACGAGCCAGTGATCATTATATGTATATGTTATATATGTTTTTTAAATTTATATTCGTGGAGGCATACTATTCATATACTGTGTATGCTTATATGATTCCCCGTGAAATATTACTCTGTCTAGATTTCATCTTCATGTTTAAATTTCCTTCTCTGGACTTACCCACGCATACCAGAATCAATATTATATATTCAATACTGAATATGTCAAATGGCAGTCAGTCTTCTATGTCGCAAAAACGTGTGCCCGATACTATGCCGTAGGTAGGTAGTACGTAGGTATTCGCTTTATCGTGACCACGACTAAACATGAATATTCATTCCAGTCCTCGGATGGCATTGTTCAGCAAAATTTAAATTAATCTCACCGTTATTTATCCTCTCGACCATATATTGCCTGTCAATATGTATATAAATATATATAATATCAATACCTATGTATATACAAATGCGAAGCGGATTGCTCGTCATTATCTGCTTCACTTGTATTAGGTATACGCACGTCACTGTAAATATAACTGAACGATGTTAAATTAAAAAATATGGTTATTGTAAAAACTCACACATCGAAGCAGATATATAAATGCGTCGACTCACTTAAGTATAATTTCTTTTCCCTACTAGTGACATACCAATGTAAGGAACGCGAGATAGAAGAATATTAAGAAAAACAATGTCACCCTAGATTCTGATTATGCATGCAGAACGCGAGCCTGTCATAAAGAAACCATTTGCTCCGCACTGTTGGCAAACATGACTTCAGGGAGGTTGGGACTGTAACCACGAGGCAGGATCATCGTAGGGACTCTTAGTACTTTGAGTTAACAATTTAAAGATCATTTTAAAGGGACACGTATCACCGAAAACGGAATTCATGATTGATCAATCTGTTCATTAGATTGTTATCCACTATGCATTATTGTACTAGCACCAATCTGCACTACTATGACGTGGAGGGCTAGAAACCTTGATTTGGAAACGAACAATTTACTCGAAAGAGAACTACTCCCCTTTTTTCATTCCATGGTGAAGAAATTGAAATGATAATTTGCAATGAATAAGATTGACAGTCTTGGAAGATAATGTGAATTTATGTTGCGCGCATCTAAGTCTGGAGCGAGTTGAAGCATTTAATGGTACTTAATTGATTCTCCGATGATTAATGCACTTAATATTGGTTATTCTTATTAGGCATAAAATTTAATTATTCAATAGAGACTCAATGTTAACTTTCTCTACATTTCTTTGCATAATTTCGGATAAATGATAAAATTACTATTTTTGTCTCTAATGAAATTTATATCGATCGGTCTGAATATAAATTTAGCGGACGTTTCTATGAAGAAATTAAGAGCTCGATACAATAATTATACATTATTTTAAGATTCACGAGATACAACGGAAACTAGCTTTACAAGGGAAAGCAATTTCAGTGAAATGTTTGTTTGCTGTCAGGAAAGAAGAAGCCTTTATCGTTTCAAAACTCGGAGGAATTTAATCGAGATTCGGTGCAAGAGCAGCGAACTAAAGGAACAAAGAGGAGACGGCTGATTGTGCAGTAAAATAAAACATTCTTTTTTTTTCTTTATTATAAATAAACTCCTGTCAAGGCACCGTAAAAAAGCATAGACTTGTTTCGTATTCCTTTGACTGGTAACATCTAGTATCTAATGTTGTTCTATCCACACAGTGCCCTATAAAGAATTAAAAAAAAAAGAGAGAAAATAAAATATACATATTTCTTAAAGATATTGTTTCAAGTATTTTTGATTGTATTTCTTAGTCGAAGTGCATCAGTACGATATACATCTAGTGGGAATAAAAGTATCTATTCGCGTGTAAATTGATAACCGAAGCAAATCAATACTAATTTATTAGAGGGTCAAAAGTTTTTCGAAAAAATGTCAAAACATTAAATGCGATATTATTGAAAATATAATAAGAATTATTATTTGCCTTGAGTGCAATCACTCGTCATCAGAATGATCTGTTCTCGAAATACCAATGCTAATAAATGGGGTTGGCAAGCGGGGTAAATATGGGATGTGGGATTTCCCGAGTTTATCGATGGTGCACTAAGTGAAAACAATAACAAAATTACGTTGAACCCTGCGTTGAACGCAAGGTGCGTCCTTCCATCCGTCGGTCTGTCAGTGAGTCCGTTTTCAGCGGGTTCACCCTTTCGGGCGGGGACGCAGGCGCACAACCCTTGTTTATATCGTCTCGCGAGAGCAGAGGAGCACGGGAGGGATGATTCTAAATATAGACAGGGTTGCCAGGTTGCAGAAACAGCCGCCGCCCCTCTGAGCTCTGGGAACTCTGTTCGACTCGGAAGGGGTAGACGACGGGGATGGTGAACGGTGAGGTGTACGGGCTGTGTTCAAAAGGGGTGGTGGTTTTCACGAGGTAGAAGGGTAGCTGGATGGTCACGGCAAGGTCGCGTCATTGATCGGGCGGGGTGGAAGTGTGACGCGCCCAGTGACGTCATTGCCTGACCCGCATGCCGACTACCGCCCTCTGCAACAAACCAAGCGCCATGCTCCAACCCCTCCGCGAGAGACGGACCAACGAACTAAAACCACCCTCCAGGCTTTAACGGGAGTTGATCATGCTGCTGGCCGGTCAGTGCGAGAACCTCCTTGTCCAACCTATTCACGGCCCATTTTCCCTCAAGCCTGGTTTATATTTAGATGCGCGTCAAACCGGCACTGTCACTCCTCTCATTCTGCTCCATGGCGCAGATCGATCGAAACCGTGCGATTTTTCACACGATCGGTACCAACGTAAAATAGATACATGGATACGTCAAAAAGAATCCCTTTCAAAAATATTGCGCTTTATAGAAGACAAATCGGATTTAATCGCTACTGAAAAAAGAAGTCAACCTGAGTCGTCTCCCGAAATATACTCCATGATAGCTTTGATCGCTTCTCTGATGTTTATGAAACTCAGTTAAAAGGTGTATCCGTACTTGGCTTACTTTTCTTCTTTTTTTCCATATTTTATTCCTTTTTTTCTTTCCCTTTATTTTTACTTTTCCTCTTTGTCAGCCGCATGTTACACGGCACACGAATTTCAGCCAACATGCGTGTGTGTATAGCATAACTCAAACGCGTGCATTTTTTCTAGAGTTTCTTGAAGTGCGAATGCTTTGGAAACAAGCCCCAGCATTCATTTACCGTGACGGTGCTACTAATATGCCGCAAAATGTCTGAATGGGAACGTGTACGGGAGTCTGGATGAAAATTCACCTCTTACCGCCCTAACCCTTGAAAATAATTAAAAGCACCAACCAAGCGAGTACCACTTCCACGACGTTTAGACTACCCCGCAGAAAATATGGAACGATTCCCAAAATATACCGCAGCGTAAATTCTACTAATATATATATACACATATGCATACATACTATAATCTGGCAGGTGCTATTTCAAAGAAAAAAAAAAGCATAAAGAATTTCAAAAATTTTTGTTACTTCTTAAAAAGCATCTACAATAATCTTATATGACTCGATCGTGCGATTAATGAAAGGTGGTAAAATGAACGGTGGTTAAAAAAGGGCTCGTAAGGTTTACATAAAGAGAAGGTAGAAGCTATGCCGTCTGTATTTTAACAATATCCATACCCACAGCACCATCCATAGATAATTTTGAAATACTCACAAAAACTGATTATCGAGACCAAAGAAAATTTTGGAAATTTCTCCAACCATAATTAGAGCCTGTAACCAGCATGCACCCAGATATCCAGAATCTCGTTGGTTCCGTGACTGGTATAAGTTATACCAGTGGCCTATTTGCTTGGCAACCTCCCACTTTCAAGCCAGGGCGTCGCTACGTATGACCCACGTATTCAATGCTTCCGGTTCTGAAATGAAAGACACCTCTAACCAGGCGTTCGCAACCCGGTGCCGGGAAGAAAGATTATGAAATAAACGGAACAAGGCTTGATAACTATTCCGTGTCCATGTAAAAATCTGCAGTCAATAAGACAGTAGAGATATCATGACACACCCCTAATTCTAAAGCTTTTATACAACTTACCGCAGTATCGGGTTGCCTCCATAGAAAGTAAACTGAGAACGATCGGGATCCACCTTAGCCTCCTCAATAATTGCCGAGGAAGTACGTAGGTATATATCTATCTACCTACCGTACCCTACCCCATCCTACCCTACCTACAGCAAAAGCCTAGATGTTTTGTCAGCGCGACGGTAATTGGGGCTGAGGTTAAACAGAGAGTTATCCAGCACCAAGAGAGCCGAGTAGGTAAGCTCCACGTGTATACAGAGCCTGATAATGCTTTGAAGTATTGTAATGCTCTATCTCGTTACGAAGGCACGATATACTCTATACGCTCTTGGGTAAAATAAAAAGAACTTCCTTGTTTATATTTCATCAAATCGAATGGTCGATGAACATAAAACAAAAAAAAATGTATATACAATGGAACATGAGAATTTTCAAAATCGAGTTAATTAATTACACAAACCATAAATGAGATTTGATCATCAACTCGTATTGGCATACAATTAAAAATATTTATATAAAATAGTACAGGAATGCATGAAGAAATTTATTTTAATACGAATTAAAGGCTTTAGATCTTTCCTCGTTTCTATCACTATTAGCATTAAAAATCTCACTAGGGATTTTTGATTAATATATTTTTCTCTATTGTATTCTATGTAAAATATGTATATGTAGAATACAATCTGTATAATCTGGTTGGTATGCATCATTAGAGTAACTCACGTTTAATCCACTCAAGTCTATCTTTATTTTATCTTTTTTCTTACTCCACTCGTTCAACCAGCACATTGAAACGAAATTAAACTTCTGCAGGTACGTAGCTAGACTATATCAAGGTAGAGATACGTTACTGTTGAAAAGCGGAGTGTAAGAGTCTCGCCTCTAGACTCTAAAGACACGTGAATGAGCAAGAGGAAGAGATTATATACGTAACTAGGTACGTATGCGAAACGATACGTATACGACAGGAAAACATGAATAAACTGTATTACGCTTACAGAGATAATACCGGCTGTTAACATAGTCAGACAGAAAGGCATCATCCAGCACAAAAGAATGCAATTCTAAATGCACACGGCGTATTTTTCATTATTCTTCAACGTCGGCGTTCGCTACCAAGTTAAAAAGTTAATTCGAACCGTTGACGTTCATTTAACAGAATTGTGCCGGATAAATAAAATTATGTGAATCCATACATTATTGTCGTAATTAATTTTGCGATATTTTATCTCTGAGCAATATTGATTTCTAATACGTTTATCAATATTATTATTCGTTTCATTTTACAGTGATTAAAAATGACGGGTTTAGATTGAAAGGAAAATTCTGCAATTTATTCAAAGGATGTCATTAAGGTTAGAGTAATGCAGAACAATTTCGTTGATTATTATTAGAAATAGAAACATATTTTTTTTTTAATTTTCATTATCCTTTGGGATCTATCTTCTGGTTCAATGAACAGCCGTAGTTACCTTTCGCGGAAAATTTGTTAAAGGGTGTTCCTCGAAGCGAGGCATAGCATCCCTGTAATTAAGTAATAACCCCGTTAACCTATATTGAATTACATGTCGTCACGCGAAACGACTTTACCAAGTCACTTGTTCGACGTCATTTCATAACTTTGCTGTAGCGTCAACATAGTTTTACCACTGGATGAGAGCCACCGTGCAAGGGACAATTTGTGACACGTGGTGTAGCAATCATAAAAAAAGATTACATACCCAGAGGATCGTCGATTAGGAAGAAATAATCCTTTCGTTAAAAAAATTCAATCCTGGTAGCGTTGCGTAATGTGTTACCCTCTATAAAGAAAAAAAAAAAGTATAGAAAAAAAATGTCAACTTCCAAAAAGTGTGCTTTTTACATCGAATTTTAGAAACCTGAAATAAATTCGTCAAAAGTATCCAGTTAAAAGGGAATTACGTTCAAAAGAAACGTAACGATATTCGCTTTTGATTTTAAATCCTTATGTAAAATATCCTGTGGCTCTATAGATAAAGTATGTGAGTAACGCAAATGAGCAAAAAAGATTGTTTCGAAAATGAGAATCGTCAGAGAGTAATCGGTCCTATTTAAGTTAAGGGTAGATAGAGCCCCTGGCAGTTGGCTAAATGCGGAATGGGCTTTGTAGGGTGGTACTACTGCTCAAGTGACAGTATCGCGAGCTGCTTTCAGGTAAAGGAGAGTTTTGCGGTCGCTTTAATCTGATTTTAAGACGACGCCATGCGATGCCGTCCCGCCGGCAAGTCCCAGTCGTTCTCCAATTATCGCGTTGACAGTATCCGCTGAGAAAGTTCTTAGCATTACAGTCGCCGGAGGCAGTCATGTGCTTCTGTGCTCAAGAACATAGCGGGAAGCGGGAAACGGACTGAGATTGGTATAAGTTCGTGCGTTTTAGCCATTAGGTAGGTACGTGTTCTTGAAAGTTTCCCTTTACCGCCTAACGTCTCGACTCTGATTTTCAAATTGCATTTAAAGTTCCGATTCCGGGCGTGAGAATGAATACTGGTAGTTTACATCAGGTGCAACGATATGGAAGTACCCATTTGCGTATATCTTTTCTTGGCTCTCTTTCCATACTTCTCCAAGTGTTTCATCTAAGTCTTTATCTTATTCTTGTATATCCTTTTTTATAACAAATTTCAACCTTGCGGTATGCTTTTGATATACGTAGAAAAGTCAGGCGAATTTACGTATCTGTTCAGTACTGCAGACAGTGCTTAGGTAGCTATTGTATCTATATACATGCATATATGGCAAATGAAATTGGAATAGCAGCTGTAGTTAGTGGATGAATATTTTTGGGTAAAAAAAAAAGTTCAAGTTGTCAATGAAATGATCAACGTAATATAGTTTGAAAATATGAATGCATTGTTGTTTTGTTGATAATTGTTTCGAAAATGGGTAGAAACGAAATTACAGGAGTCACCCCGCACTAGTTTACTACTAGGATGAACGACGCCGTGTCCTTTTATACAAACTTCTTCTTTAAGTTTCCTCGAGCGAAAAAATGCAGGAGCTTTTTAATTGAAGTGGAATGCAGTTGACATTATTCAGAAACAAAGGAGCAAACTAGCGTCGGCTCGTCGCCTCGTCCTGAAATTTCATATCTATTGAACTCAGTTGCATCACGAATACCGAAGAATCCACGAAGACACTAGAAAATGCTATCACCACAATATCGTGGAAAGGACTTATCGTTGAGTTAAGAATTAAAAAATAAACAACGTCACTGCTGGAAGTAATGTCTTATCGATAGTCGATACGTAACACGCAGTTACTAGACAGAAAGAAAAAATTATGTAACTTAAATTTTATTAAAAATACATTTTTTTTCATTCAAGTGAAAAAGTCCAAAGAGAGAAATTTTCAAAGGAACATGTGAAATGCAAGGGTGACGCAGAAAAACAAGTGTCTTAAGAAAAGCAGTAAAATCCGAGGACGCTAGCGTGTATGGTTTGAATAATAAATACCTTGAGTGGACACTGCAACCGAAGTGGTCACAGATGCGCTAGGCTTAGATGCACTTTGGTGCAGTGCAGTGTTCGTATCGTCAGAGAGTAGTAAGGCTGCCGTAAAGTCGTCGTTAAACGTCTGGCTACAGCATCCTCCAAATAATCACGCTAATAGAATTGCCAGAGGAGCCTACTCTGCCTTACATAATAAAATAACGTCCCGATTCCCCCTTAGTAATTAAGATTGAATAAAAAAATTTAATTGCGGATTAATTTTCAATCTCATCATTCATATACACACGATACCCTACGCTATACAAGCTACTTGAAATCAAGTCACATACTAAAAAAAAATCCTTTTTCATTCGAAGAATACAAAAGAATTATATCATATAAAATTGGTCAATCCTAACGATAGTCTACATACGTTCGCTTTGATACAGAGGACTCATGGATATCATGTCATGGAGTCTGTCAGTATCCCGCAGTAGTTCATTCCCGAATTGGCATAGGATAAATATTAAACATAGTAGACGCAGCATGGTTTTACATAATGTATATATGAGGGGTACGTAGCGTGGATGTCAGGCGAAGCTCCGGCTGACTAGTCTATGTTCATATGCCCCTGATGTTCCTGTCAGGCAATATGAAAAAAATATAGTATCCAAATATTGTCACTATACCTAAGACGGATCATGAACACCTAATGTTAGCTCATCCAATCAGCCACACCCAAGACGTACACAGGACATCCTGAAAAATGGAAGCATGGGTTAGCAACTGTTCTCATAGTTGTATACCGACATATATAAGCATCAACAACTAGGAGGATGGTGAAAATGTCGGAGAAGTACTAGAGCCAGGAGTATGTGAGAGTGCGAGAGGGGGGGGGGGGGGGGGCGGGAGAGAGAGGGAGAGAG
>JARQSV010000373.1:186404-203588 GCA_030142285.1 Calameuta idolon
TCTCTCTCTCTCTCTCTCTCTCTCTCTCTCTCTCTCTCTCTCTCTCTCTCTCTCTCTCTCTCTCTCCCCCTCTCTCTGACCTTCTGATTTCTGAATAGCCTTCGTTTTTCCTAAATTTTTGTTTTCATCCTTTACTGTATCCAGCAACAAAAACCTCATCCATTCATAGACCCAAATCTATGCAGAGTCTCAATCGTCCCCATGAACTGTCCAAGAGATAGGCTCACTAGGAGATCTCTCTCGTAAGACAGAGTCCAAGAGTAGAACAGGAGCAGGAGCGATCCGCAACCTCCGCAGGAAGCTCAGACTCGATTCGCAAGCAAGCGACGTCGTGAGAGCTGAGCGCGTTCTGCCGCGCAACGTTGGCCAAGATCAATAGGGGGCTTCGCGGGCCGCGAGCCATCCCAGGCGACAAAACCTCCTGGCTTCTGCGAGCTCTGCGCAAGCGCTCAACTTTCCACCTAGAGGTTACCGTGTGCGTATTAACAGAAATGTGGTTAGCATAGCTTGTAAGCGATAGGGACACCCCCGATAACGCCTGTGTGTTGCCAAAAGGACAAGGGAGGCTTTGGCGGGATTTACCTGCGAATAGATTATTGGCAATGCGATTGGAATTGGCAGTTTCCTTTTTTTCCTTCTTTATATCCAGAAAAGATTTCGAAGTTTTATCTCATCGGTGAGGCTTGTAGATTTTTTTTTTTGGTTTAGGGTACTAGGGGATGGGCGATGAAGGATTATTTGTACGTGGATTATAAGTGACGAGACATATAGACGGTTTAATAGCAGGAAGAATTCTTTTAGGGTTGAGCGAATGGTAGGTAATAGTGACTTGGGTAGGTGATAGGTGGATACGGGGGTTTCCGATTACCGGGAGATGCTCGATCCGGAGGAAGTGGCGTGCTTGGCTCTTCTTCCGCTGATAGGACGAATCTAGGGGCTAATCGATCGTGTTGTTAGAAATTCGCGGCTCGATCGTCCCACGCCCTTTGCTGTGCGAAATATCTTTAAAGATGATGGTAGGAACCCTTGTATAAGGACATAATTGACTTATCTGTACAGTCGGATGTGAATGAGAGGCGTACAAATTATAGAATCTATCGATAACTGGGAGTAGCTTGTAAACAGCTCGTATATCTGGTAATAAAAGTAATGTATGAAGCACGAAAAAGCTCAGGAAACCAGCAATAAAAGTAATATATGAAGTTGTCAATGAAAAATTTCCTTGGTTTCAATGAACCACTGGCTCCTGGTTAAACCTAGTTTTAGATTCGTATAGACTGCGTATTGAAAACTATAACATATTATGAGTACAGTATGTATATACAGCGATACATATAGTAATGTGATACAAGAAAAATTTTCATGAATAATACGTTACGGATATTTTAAAACTGGTACATTAAAATTCTAATTTCGTAGTCATTCTACGATATTCGTGGGCGACGATTTCATCGAGACAGAAATAACGGGTAGACGTCGACACGAGGCTGTTCTGATCGCAATGTGGAAAACTAAGGGAAACTCTCTGCAGTTACTTTCTTACGTGCGGCCGAAAGGACCACGTCGTAGGAAATACGACTGGAACTTTGCTCCCTTGATTCTCGTACGTGGAATCGCTTACGGTGCGAAAGAACGCGAATCGGATTGACCGGCAAATAGGATGAAGCTATATACATAGATTCAAAAAGTATTTGTCTATCGACCAGTATCAATGATTCAGAGTAACATGGAGAGGCGCGTTTACGATGAAAGGGTAAAAAAGAAGGAAAAGGGATCGAGAAGGATTTCTAGCAAGAATTTCCGTATAAGCGAAAGAAAACAAAAACAAAAACCAATAGAAGTTGAATGGAGAGAAGGGGATGAATATCGTCCGACTCGAGACTTGGATTTCGTGAAAAGTGTGGATAATATAAGTATAGGTTTGATAACGAATCCGTTCGTTTCTATGGCGAATCGAGAAAGTTATCTAGGGATAATAGAGGAATGAGAAAATATCGAAAAAGTCTTGAATGTGCCACTTTCAGAATTTAATAAACATCTCCGATCCGAGTCAGCTGAATAGTTTTTGTTTGTGGTATTCGGTAAATTTACCATCCGGAAAATACAGGGACGAACTTGTGGTTATTGACTTGGGCTGCTTAGACGCGTGTATCAGGTTAATTAGACGTAGTTCGGCTAATTCACGGTTCTAGGTAAAGCCTCGTGGTATTGGTATAACTAGAGAATCTAACGGCAGTCTCTGCAACAGGCAGATATATGGTATACGATATGTATAGATATATATAAACACATTAGTATGCTCAGGAGCAGAAACATTAATACTACAGTTTCTCCATTGAACGATTAGCTAGATATAATTATCTTGAAATATTTTTATTAAAAAAACAATTCTGTTAATTACACTATATAATCTTTGATAGAATAATTAAAGAAATTAAAGTCAGTATTACCGACTAGGAAAATATCACAAGTATTGAACTGAAAAAGTGTGCATATCTTCAGAAAAAACTACCCGTGCAAGATCAAAGTGAATAAGAACGATAAAAAAAGGTATATAATTTATTTGAGGAAAAGATGAAAATGAAAAATACAGGTGAATCACTTGCAAACCTACCTTTGTACGGACTCAAGCTAATCCATAATGTTACATTGTTATTTAGGAGCCTTCCTGAAGCCACCTACCTCTTTAGATAAGTTCCATGGACGCAGACAGATACGATGCAATTGGCAAGAGTAGCGAAAACGTTCTGAAGAATGGAACCATCGAACGTATGGTAGCCGATTCGATTGTGCAAGCTCGCGCCCATGTATGATCTTAGGGCAGTGTGTGTATGTGGGATGCGTTACCCTTGGACGTAGAGTAGCGTATTCGATGTGTGCCAGTGTGTACGTACCCGTGTGTCGAAGAAGTGAGTGCTGGGATATTGAGGGGTGTTAGGGGTTGGAGAGCAGGATAGGTAGGTAGGTAGATAGGTAGGCGAATATATAGGCGGCGGGCAAGTAGGCAGGAATATAGGTGTAGGCAGGCAGGCATAGACAGACGTAGCAAGGAAGGGTCCGGGGTGGCAAGGCAAAGGGATTACGAGGGAGAGGAAGGAAAGGGATGAGAAAGTAAGGGATGAGACGAGAAGAGGCGAGAAGAGAGGAACGAGCAGGGTGGCCAGAAGGGAGAAGGGGTGATAAGGGGGTTGGCAGGTCAAAGGGCGCGTGCGCCGTGAGGCAGCCGGGACTCGCGTAAGAGCCGCCACTCCCGAGCGCGGCGTAGCGCGGGTGCGACCGTCCGAGCGATGTCCAGTGGAAGGATCAAAGTAAAGAGGAGCGAGCGGCAGAGCGGCGGCCCCCTGCAGGCCCCCGCATTATAGGAAAGGACCCCGTAAGGCCCCACAAGAGGCCCCCTGTCCCAAGTCCCATCCTAAATCCCCGTACCAACCTCGCGTCCGTCCCACGAGACCTCGAGAACCTCTCGCAAGAGAAGTAGCCGCGAAAACGTCGACCTCTGCGCGCTGTACCACGTAGCTCTGGCAATCCGCGAGGCCCCAGCTTCCCTTAGCGAGGGAAGTGGGCGCCCTGACAAGAGCGCGACACGAACCAGTGAAGAAGAAGAGAATTCGGAGTGAGTGAAAGTGAACGAGAGCGCGGACCTGATTCGACCCAAGGGATCTTCGCTCATTGCCAGGATCACGCTCAGCTCGAGGATGAGATCACACACAGCATCCTGGAGCTTTGCGCTCCTCGCAGTCACTGTTGCTCTACTACCAGCCACCTACAAACCGCCCTTCGCACACGCTGCGTAAGTAAATTCAGCGATAGTTACCACTCGCCTTGTGTCAGATCGTTCTATTGCCTGATCGGATCCCTTGCCTTGTAATTCATCCTTATCTCAATCAAACGCGTTCATCGTGGTCGTATCGGACATTGACCCGTCACTGGTACTCTCTCTTGGATAAGAACTTTCCCTTGAATAGTCCTTGTACCTTATCCAAAGAATCCAAAGATTCTCTATTAATTCCTTCATCAGATTCTCCACTTTCGTAAACTCTGAACAACCTCAGAGTCCTCGCCCCGAAATGTTCCTTCCACGTTACTAGACATCGAACCGACCGTGTACACCCAAGACAGCTATGGCGTAGCACGATTTGGAACAAATGGTGCAAATCGTTCTGGCGAGTACGCTGTGTAGGCTCTTCCCTGTTATTTCGACGTTTCACTCGACAACACAGTAATGTTGAAGCTATCTACGAAATGTGATACTCTCGAGGATCAAATTATGGTAACAGTGTGTGTAGTGGAATTGGAGCAATTATGCGTCATACGATTACTTGTATCAAGAGTGTTAATCGATTCGAATCAAATCAGAATTTTAAAATCATTGGATACCGTATGTGCGTATACGAAATTGCGATGGCATGTAAATTCTACAGCTCTTCGACCCAACAAGAAGTATTATATTTTGTACCGTGAAAACGTACGCGACGAAAATCATTAAATAACCTTCGAAATCATATGTGGTGCATTAACTATGAACGGTGCGTCCTCAAAACTAAATTAAGAATCAAGTTAATACTAATTCCCATGATCGATTACCAAAATCTCTCTAATTTACCGTATCAACTCGACTCGGACAAGTTCATTGATTTTCGCAAACCGTCTGGCAAATCCCATGATTATTCCGCGAGTGCCAAATAATTACACAAGACCTATTTTCATCAATAGCCACACGCTGATACTGTTCGCTTACATGTGCCTAATCGGTAACAGCCCGCTAGAATCCATGATAAAAAAAATCACGTAACCTATAAATTAGATGCATGAGCCACGATGGAGATTACAGAACAATGTCAAATTACCCATTGACGACCTGACAGAATAACAGACAGAGGGTTGCCAGGTACGGAGGGATGTTCCCCCGTTAAATCAACGCAAGGATCGTCTGAGCAGGTTACGTACCTCAGGAGTCGTGACGCTCGTTACTCGTCTTTCTTCGGTTTTTTACTTTTTTTATATCTACCCATTCCGTCCGAAAAAAAGCGAGATCGTAAATTTCCCCCGTTCGATTCCACCGATCCGTCAACCGTCACGAAACTTTCTCACGTTCTCCTACCACGGGCCTGAAAGCCATTACGAAATATCAAATGGTCCCAAACGTCAAAGAGAGGAAGAGCCGGAGGGAGAGAAGGGAGGATGGAATGAATATCTGATAGAAAGGATTCTTCGAAATAAATAGAAAGTAGACAACGAATACTGGATTGGAATGATTTGTTTCAAGGTAAATGAGATTATCAAACTTTCTGCAGAGCTTTCTCTTATCCCTTTACCAAATACACTTATTCAAATAATCAGATGTCTTTCGCGTGGGATATGCATCTAGTTATCGTATATGATACCTATGGCAGTGTTTCAGCTGCATTGTATACCCAGTGCATAAAGCAACACCGACGATTTCATACATTTATATATTCCAAACGGTATTATTGACGTTTGTTCTAGAAGCTACGTTCTGCAATACTCTTGACGTAAACAAGCTCTCGCGACGCCCGAAATGCACCGCGAGTTTAATTCTGTTCTGCATATGACAAAGGCTATACACGCAACTGAAAACAGGTTCTTTTGAAACATATTTAACATTGAGATTTTCAGAGCGGTTTTACTATTTCTTTTCGATTTTTTTGTTATTTAAACAAATTTTTGTAGATAAAGTGACACAGGCATAATTTTAAAGTTGGGATTATCAATATTAACGTCAAATCTTCTATTCCACCTGTTTCCTCTTTCACGCCTCGTGCCTTCTTGGCCTCTTCCGAGGGTACAAGTACCAACCACGAAGCCTGTAGTGTGGTATCAGTGATCGCAGTAGAGCTCTCGAGCAGGAGGGTACTCCCAACGTGGCAGAGCTCCAAATCCTCCGTACCTACCCCTAACCATCTAACCCCTAAAGTACCCACCCCTTCCTTCACTCGTAGCGACCCGAGTCACTACTAGGTCCTCGTGTAACCCTTTCTGACTTTCTGCTCCGGTCACCCGGATGTCAGACCGATCTTCAGAATGTGCCACTCCCAGCAGCTGGCCACGGATACACTGTACAATTCTATAGAGTAGTTTTGATCCTACTATTAAACAAGATGCCTATGTTGGTCAGTTTATCTCACGTGAAGCTAAATCTTCTTTATAGACCACACCCACTTTGAGAACTACCGATGCGTAGTAAAAACAACCCCAAACAGTCCCTGGATTCAATGGTTAAGTATCCCAAGTCGCATTTTACGTTGGTAATAAAATTAACTAGAATCTGAGTGAATGCGCTGTATTTTTCAAAGGATAAATTCATTAGGATATACCTGTATAATGGTGCCATTCACAATTTTCTACAGTCCCTCGGACGACGGTCATTTCTCGATTTTTAGTGACACGAATCTCTGGACGGTATCGGTTGGCTCCCTAGGATATCCGTGACACAATAACGCCAGGGGATTGTCAAGGATCGTGGCCATTGTCGTACTATTTCTTCAGCAATTGTTGCCCGGAGTATGGAAGGCGTCTTGGTAAACTCCAAGGTGGCAGACTGCAAACGAGAAGCAGAAGCAGTAGAGGCATGTTTTTTTAATATCTATCCATATAAAAAACAAAGCACAGAACATACTTCCTTTTAGAAAGTTGTTACCATTGTCAGCTTCACTCCAAGACAACGCAGTGATCTTCATATTATCTAAAGAGTATTTAAAAAAAATCATATTTTAGAAAAAACCTTTCGTAACAAGATAGAAGCAGGTTGCAGGTATACCAACCGTAAAAAATCTATTTAAGCCGAATCTCCTCGTGCCAATATTTGCACTTGTTCGCCATTATTACGTTTACCCGATTCCTACTGGAATTTCGAATTTTCATATTTCCATCGCGACCCCCCTAAACCCCCTCCCATCCCGGATATACCGGGTACTTTCGACGGCATCGACGCCACCTGACCCACTTTGAGCAAAACGTAAAACGCGCACGTATACCGCCACTCTGGCAATCGGATAGAACGTTGTTTACCGGCGGTCTTAGGTTGGCTGTTTGCCGTGGCGGTAGATTCGAACTACAAACGACCTCAGTCCTCTAGATTCGACGAATGTCGAAGAACAGAGTTGCAGGTCAGATGAAGCGGACGGAACTCGATACTGGTTTTCGATCATTCACTCTGCTTGCTCTCAATTCTAATACGCCCGTCTCTCTTTCTCTTTCCTTATACAATATTCCTTCGTTTTTCTTCCAATTTGTATCCACGTGTAATTTTTGCACACTAACAAGATACGGAAACGCCGGGATGAACTTTGCTCGACCGTGATTAAAATTTAATACACAAGTCTGCGAAGAGAGCGATTAGTAACTGACAGACAGACATGAAGGCGCCGCTTAGGTGAAATGAGCGACTGCCGTTTGCAAAGAAGCGACGCATATTTAATAGTAAGCGATTATTAATGCTAGCTTACACTTAGATGATTGATGGAATCCGTTAGACCATGCTAAAACAATTTATATTTCAAGGACAAAAAACTATCCCACTTAAAATTTGTCACGAAGTCTATGAAACGTTTTATAATGACAGTTTTCTTTCTGCCTATTAATTACTACATTGTTATGCTATCAGAAATGCTAATTGTAACGTGCCTGGTAATCCGTTTGTTTCAAGTACATGGAATTCTATCGAATTAATAATCTTGTTATCCTATACGTAAATGACAAGTACATAAGAATATCATTATGATATTCTTTACAATGAGCTATTCGGCGCAACAGCTCATTTTCTAGAATGTCAAGATAGATTCGGCCGAAGGTGCATCAAGAACAGATACAAGGTATGGATGTTAAGCAATACGTGCTGAATTCCTATAGGATGAGAAACAGATATATATATATATATATATATATATATATATGTATATACACACAATATACAAAGAAAGAGAGACAGAGAGAGAGTTACTGACGTGGATGATTGAAAGCGGCATTGAGCGTTATAGAAAGGGTTTTGCGCCGTGGTGGTTACCAGCAGAGCATAAGGGGTCGGGTTGCTGGATGAATCTTCGTTTACCTACAAATCGAATAGTCTTCGGTAACAGTAATATCCGGCGTTGCGGTTGAATGAGTGTCTGCCTGCGGGTTCGTTATGTTTCACCTCCGACTACCCTGTCACCACCCTTTAACCATACCCCTTCATCGACACTTTATATATACCCCCCCACCCCCCTGCCGCGGCCATCCAGGAAACCAGTACTCCCACTCGCCAACCAATGCCGGTTCAATTTACCGATTTACCTTCGTTTCTCTCAAGCTGCACTCGCTGCATCCGGCACGACGTCGCCGTCGTGATATCTCAATGAAAATTCTCTTCTACGGTTGAATTAAATTTTTTCTCTTATCATCAACCAGTCGTCCGTATCTCTTGCGCTGCCAATTCAATTGTCTTCATATTTGTTATTACAGTTTTAAATTGCAACGCCTCGACAATTCTTAAATCAAAGCGATTGATCGTTGATCGAAATTGACTGTTTACACTGTAGTCTAACTTAATGTACTCGAAAGCTTTCTTACCGATACTGAACAGCTTCACTATAAAGTTTAACGTTCTTGTGTAGGTGACTATCGAAGCGAATGATCGTACGGTTCAATGTATTTAGTTTAGTAACGATCGAACGGGTTCAATAGGATGAGTATTAGTGGATGTGCATACACGTTTGGAAAGTTGAAACAGAACGTTCACATGGAAACGGCATTGCGAATCTTATGCCACTTCAGCTTCCTACGTGCTGTACACAACTTCCGTATTCGTCTATAGCTATAGGTATATATGTGTGTGTATGTGTGTGTGTATTCCATAATTAAAGTGTCTCCTATAACAATATATTACCAGTCGTCATGTCGATTTATTTAGAAATTCAATTTATTACTTCACATACTTATATATCACAGAATGCAGAATACAGAGTGTACACTGAGAGAAATGAAAAATACCAGCAGTAGCTGATCCGATTAAATAAAATTTGTAAATTAAAAATTCTTAGTCTCAATCTCTTATCAGTCGATATCTTCTTTTGTAGAAGATAACGCTATGACGGAAGATAGAAAAAGAGACTTGAGAAATATTTCGTTGAAATCGGCAGTGTAGAAAAAATAGTACCTCACGTAATTTATTGCGTTAATCTCTCAAGAGTGGCACGCGCCTACCTAAGAAACCCCATCGTAATCATAAGTACACAAGAGTTACTCGACAGTCGTAGACAAACAAGACTAGAGAGAAGTGCCTAGGTACTATAGTATACATATGGTATATAGTGTGTCTATGTAGTACACCCCAACCTTGGGAACCTTAGGTTACTTACACGCTGGCGCATTGGACTTCGAGGGACTTGAGTTATTCCGCGTTCACGTCGACAACTTTGAAATTGGGCGGGAGAAGGAGTGTATACATATATATATAGTTTATTATATATGTATATGAAGAACAGCAATACGATTCTTAAAAATGGCTAAAACCCACTCGCAAGACAGTAGAAACAGAACGCGAGACAGGAAATACTTGGTGTGAGTGCTACCTTTACTTGGAGGAGGAATAAGAAGAGAAAGACTAATATACGAAAATGCCATAGCACATTTTCATTTCCCCTAATGGAAACGCGAAGCGAGGAACAAGAAAATATGAAATTACAAAAATCTAGTTGAACTTTGACAATAATACAGAATCATAAGATTAATCGAACAAGTTTTTCAAATAATCGTGTTACGTAGTTGCATCGTCGACAATAAAAAAAAAATCATGGGAAACAGATTGACTATGAAGTACGTTCGCTCGGTCCATACAGTCTTATCTTATGCATTGATTCGGAAAATGGGGAAATTTCAAGCCGGAAGTGTTGAAAATGAACAAATCTTACTGTGATATTGACAAGACGCAGTTAATTTTATTTGGGAAATTTTATGTCGATCATTTCAGTGGGCTTAATTTGAATACATTTTTCGCGCGCGTACATATGAACTCATCCATGTATTTTCTTTATGGTTGATTACATATTCCATGTGGTTATAGATACAAAAAATCCTCTCGATTCGCATATATGACGTGAAAATTTTCCCGCTGCCATCTTGATCCTCCCCATTGATCCTCCTTTTGCATTTTTTACGAGGTTTCCAAATCCCTCGATGGAATCGCGTTTGGCGTTCATATAGCTGCCACGGGAGGACCATTGGTACCAAACTCTGAAATTCTTCTCTATCTATGTGATGGGTGGGTGAGATGGTAGAGGATGAGTGCATATGTCACGAGTTCGGGACTCCCATCCACACTGCTGTGTTCCTCTTCGAATTTTGATTCATTCAAATATTTCTAGTAGGGGGGTTGGAGTAAGTACCCTTCGAAGCACATCGCTTCGAAGAAATATATTCAGATTCGTATTCAACGCTCCTCGCGCTCCTATTGCTTCAATATACATATATATGCCTATAACTCTATAGCTATAGATTCTCACATAATATTGTCCAATATAGCTATACACAACTACACACAACAGATACAGATAAAGAACTACAGTTGTTTGCATTTCACATCGTTTTCGAAAATTCAAATAATTTTTGTCTGGCTCGCTTATTTTATTCGTGGCTTTATACGTAAGTAATACGAATCTTTGAATCGACGAGAAATCTAAGAAGAAAATTATATAGGGTGAACGAAGGCTTTTAGGGAAAATTGTAGATGTTAAATAGTGCGTCTCCCTCCTCGCTCTATATGAAACATATATGGTTTGTGAAAGTGCTTAAAAATATTTTTTTAATTAATTTCTCTACTGTACGTTACGTGGGTACGTGTCCAATGTTATCAAACTTCCGACCCTTAATATACCTAGTCTTTTTGCAGTGGTGAACAACGCGCGTCATAATGTCGCATGATCTGTAAAAGTTGTCCCATAAATAACTACTTTGATTATAAACAGCCTTACGAAATAGATACTGCGCGTTTCATACGTGACCACCCCCCCCCCCCCCCACAACCATTATTCTCATGCAGCCTTTACGTGCGGATGCGTAGCTACGCGTTCCGCGTGTGTAACTTACTAATGAAAACCCCGCTCTGCGGTGTCCACGGATACGCGGGTTGAATAGGGGATGAACACAGAAACCCCTGTACTCCAGGGCACGTTGCCGCATATGCTAGGCCTTATGGGAATTTTTAACAGGAAAATTTAGAAGTATCAAAAAAAGAAATGGAAAAAATATATATGGAGTCATTAAGCGAAATCATTTATCGAATGTTTTTCAGCTTAAACGCAATCCGCCCCTTGTCCATAAGATTCATTCTGCACCCCATGGACCATGGCAAAAGCCTTTACTTGGTTCTGCGAATATTTAGGTTATAGTGGGTAACTGTAGATATTATTGAATAATGGTAGACAGTAGTAGCCAATAAGAATAGACGAATAGATTGCCTCAAGAGTAGTTATACGTAGATAGGCTCTTGAGGTGGCGAAATAAATATTCGGATCCCCGCAGGATATTGCTTAGAAAGAGATTCTTGAAAAAGAAAGTTTCAATGGAGAGGCACCTTTTTTTAAAAAAAAAGGTTGACTAGCTAAATATACGTATACTAGTGAAATAACAGTGGGGACCTTACTTCAGTTTGAAAAGTTTAATTAAATTTTGACAATTCAGTACTACTCCGTAGACTAGAACCCTGCTTGCCCATTAGTATTTGGTAACAGATTCTAATCTTCATTCATAATATATTCCAACTCGCGAAATTGTTTGTGAGTCAAGTTTCAGAAAGAATAATGATAATGACATGAATACATTATCGATACACTTGGTCTGAATAAGACGTACCGAAAGATGAACGATAAAAGAAAGAAGGACCCAAACACCCAAATGACCCAGAGAATAGAGAAATGGAGAGAGATACGTTATATGCGATATACACACATAGACAGAGAGGGAGATAGAGACGGTAACGGATTAGCACCTGAAAGCGCATTAATTAGACGACGTCGAGCGTCGACGTCGGTGTCGCAACCTAATGTAAAGCCGAGCCCGATGCATACACGATGTTCAATTAGAGTAGATACGTAGGCAGTAGGTACTACTGGCGCTACATCAGACTTGAGGATAACTGCGGGCAAGTAAGTCCGAGTTATTACAGGCCCGGGATACTTCGCCAGTTATCGCGTACCTACCTGGTCGTGAGGGGTTGGGCCTCGTCCAAGTGGTCACGCGATACAGTGCTTTCATTTGCCTAGGTTAGTTTGTGCTTTTAGCTTATATTTGCTGGAACACTTAAGTATATACTTGGACGTCACGATGTACGTAGACGTGGCTTATGAATCATAACGCCAATTCGAGGGCGAAATTAATGCCCAGAGCGTCATGGAAATTTGCTCGGCCACGAAGGTTTTATTTGCCGTCGAGTTAACTTTGGCGTTACCGATAAGACGGAAAACTACGTTTTCCTTGTTCTTTCGAAATAAGCCCTAAGCCTGTCGGATGAGGTCTTGCAGGCTGCGCCAACCTTGATCTTCACGCCCGTTAGAATTTGTCCTTAGACGAAGTTACTTCTTGGGTACGAATTATGACTTGGCGTACAAGCTCATCGTGAATGTATCTAGTTTCGTTCGAGTGAATGGTAATTGGGATACTTGAGTGAATTAAATGTTACATTTTTTGGTCGTTCTTGTAGTACTATACTTTTATAGTTCTTGTTTCCGCGGTTCCGGACTTGGTTTATGACTCGCGAAAAGACTATACGGACTTGGGAAGTATCGAGTAAATTGTGCGAGAGACTGTTCGATTTGTGAGACGAAAGATTCAGAGGTCATTAACGAGGTAATTAAGGCGAGTTATGAAACTCTAAGTGTCGGCGTTAATTAGAGGAGCATCGTTCTAATTGGTATTTGTCGGTAAATCACGCGTTTAAAACTTAAAGAAATTGAGGCTTTTTTTCACAAAAATTACAAAATTAAAAACGCTTAAGTGTCCTGTCAAGTTTTCGAAAAGTATGAGGTTTCCTGTGAAAATAGTCTTCACTCGAGTAAGGTCTAACCCAAAAAAGTCGATCCCTAGGTGAAAGTGTCGCTCGGTGGTTTATCCTTTTTCATAATTTTTGGAAACACCAAAGTAAAAACATACCGGTTTTAGGGTACATATCCAAGAAAAATACCATTTCAGACGTACAAAAATTGTAGAAAATAGCTTTTCTCCTACCAACGTTAAGTACCTTGAACTGCGCAAAATGTTCGTTTCCTGTCGTAAAGGTACTTTTACACAAACCCATCGTCAAAATGTACGAATACCTGCGATATAACTTCTTTGAAAAGTGAAAAAGGGTAATTAAAAACTATGCAAATGAATGTGTGTAGACTTTTAAACAAGAGTCCAGTTAGTGTCCATAGTTCGTACTGGGTACTTTCCATAGAACGTTCCTTGCTATCGCGAGCGGATGTAGTTTCATGCAAAGGCTAGTAATTGGGTGGGAAGGTAACGAGGTTAACTGGGCAATCAGAGTCGCGTGTCACGCATTGATTTCATGCGTAGACACACAGCCCTTACCTTATCCTACCTCCATCAAGTATGCCTGCGCGTTAGGTACACCTTGTGCCTTTACGCCACTGCCCTAGTCTACCTTAGAATACCATAGTGCTATTATAGAATAGGGGTGAGTCTTACCCAAATTCTATTCCCTTGAAGCCTATCAGCCTTGTCAAGCGCTCCTGGTACTTTGCCCGAACCGTGGAGACGCTACTAATTTATCAGCCCATTGTGTCCCACCTCTGAATTCACGCTGTTCTCTATACCCCCTCTCTAATATTAAAAACACACTTGATACAATAGACCCCTTCGAAGATTAAGTTTTCACGCCCTTACGAACGTGTTCGATGTTTGGTTGAAAACCTTTTTCTCTGCTTCTGATGCACCATCCACTCTCCCTTACATTCTTCTTCCTTGAATACGGACTGAATTAATTTCAAGGGTTGTTGAAAATTTACCCTGCTTCCCCAAACAGATAACTACCCTTCCTTTTTAACTCATTATATAATCTTCTTTATTTTTACTCTTCTTCTTCCTTTCTGCTATCTTTTATTTTCTTCTACCGTACCTGGTCGAGTGAACACTATTGCAGTATGCACCGGATCAGAGAGCGACTTTCAACGGAAGCGGGTGTACCCCGCGTAAACGTATTCCCCAGCTGAAAAGATACAAAACCTAGGGGTTGCTCTTCGCGTAGCTATAATAAGCGTGCGGTGCAGCCGCCCCCGGCGGCAACGCGACCGGGCTTGTTGGGTTGTAGAGGGTTGATGGAGATTCAGGGAGGTTGAGGGTGGTCGAGGGTGGTTCACAGGGAGGTCGGCGGAAGACAGAGAATGGGTAGGGGTTTCTCGCGTGCAGCCTTGACATGGGCCAGGAAATCAATGGGACCTCCAACCAACACAAACTCGGTCAGCCGGAGCTGCACAGTCCCCGTACTTCAGGAGCGCAGACATTAGACGGTGAGAACGACCTTATAATTTTGAAAATTCTTCTTTCGCGAGGTGAAAATGACGAGACCCGTTGGTAATCTGTTCCTGATAGATTATCGATTACTCTCATTATAGTACTGCAGACATAATTATTACATGCTCTTTTAAAGGGTACCACTGGAAAAAACTTCACAGTTGATATATGTATGGTGCTGGATGGTGAAAAGTGTCATACGTTTTTATAATGTTCTTGGGTAAAGTTTAAAATCCCACTGAGAAGACGGTGGATCTTTCTTAGAAATACTTTTACACTCTTTGCCGCAGTTGACTCCTTGTTTTTATCCGCAAAACTGGCAGCAGCTCGTGAAACTTTGCTTCTCTGACGTGACAAAAGAAATTTCACAGTCGACAGTCTCGTGAGATCATTAAGAATTGATGGAATTAATATCAATGGTAATTTACGTATTTTGACAAGAAAATTGTATGATTCAAAATTAATGCTGCACCACTGGTGCAGTTGAAAAATCTTTAAGTCTTTAATTGACACAGAATATAATATTTTTAGAATTTTATACGTTTACAGTATACTATAATACTTATAAATTTAGGCGACTCGACGCTTGCACTCCATGTGCTGACTCGTATGCTGAATTCAGCTGGCAGACTAAATTCAATATTTGGAAAAGTATATTTCCCGAATATATGTATCTTCGATAATCTCGCATGATTATTGTTACATGATCTTACATTACTCTTTTGATATTAAAATCTGTCTAGCAATATCGTATAATGCGTTTCAGCATACTGTTCCTTCATTAGTATGTTAAATAATCAATCTAGATTCAGATCAGAAACTATGGATGCACTGCATTTATGTAGACTGTTCATTTTAAGATGCTGGCTGGGTAGTGATTCATGAACAGAGTGTGAAAGAAAGAGAATTCTGAAATTTTATTTAAATATAATACCAACCCTCTAAATAAATCCTAACTACAACTGAAAGCATCTGTTTCTTAGGAATAAATTATTCGACATTCTCCATTTCATACTCGATCCTTCAAGCCATTTTGTCCAACCGTCCCAGCTGGAAATGCCAGATCGAACTGTCAGCTATGTGAAACTGGCACTCCACTTAAAAATATTTTATTTTTCAAAACGCGATTCGATTGTACCCCGTTTGTACCTCTCTCTAACACTTTGATTTTCGTTTGTACCTCAAAGAGTTCGGAATTACGGAGGGATCAAAAAACCGCTAGCACCCGACTTTGAGTAAATTAAATTCTGTTTGCAGGGATGTATTTAGAACCGCTTGTACCCATTTGTACCACTCTTCATTTCGTTTGTACCCCAAGACGTATGGAAATACAGGATAGTCAAAATTCATTAAGAGAGGGTAACTCCGTCATTTTCTAAGCTAGCTCAAATCTGCAAAGGGGAACTCAGTCAGAATCATTTGTACCCATTTTTACCGCCTGTACTTTTTTTTCCATGTTCCATAGAGTCTAGTGTAAAAGTGCTCGCAAGTCGTTTATAACTTTTGTCCATGTTGAGTGCATACACACTTATATAGACATCGATTATATGTATGTAACGGTAAGTGCCAACCAATGCTTGGGTCACCACATTCGCATATGTAGTCAGGACGAATATATCCATCTGCAAAGTACAACAGTCACAATTTAGTCGAATCTCACCTGACAACATACGAGGAGTTAGTACGAAAGAAAGAAAGTTTTATAGTTAGTCGGTATAGTTTTTTGACAAGCCGCGAATAATGCAGCCCTAAGTAAATCACACGTGGTTTTCCATGAACTAACGTAAATACATACTAAAATAAGAAAAGGAAGTATGTTTAATTCAAAACCGTGCATAAGTTTTTTTGTAGCAAAAACTTGGTGCAATGAATTTTACGCCTTACTAGAGACCTCATTACTTACAGTATGTAAAAAAATACATTGAACTCATGAACCAACTATACATACAAACTTGTATCTGCGATAGGTTACGATGGAAGTTACAACTCGAATGAAATTGAGTATTATATTTCACTTGCACACCAGACTCTATGGAGCATGGAAAAAACTAAAGGCGGTACAAACGAGTAAAAACGATTCTGAATGAGTTCTTCTTTGCACATTTGAACTAGCTCAGAAAATGACGAAGTTACCCTCTTACCAAATTTTGAATATCCTGTATCTCCTGCCTCCTGAGGTTCAAACAAATTGAACAGTGGTAAAAACTGTTCTAAATACATTTCTGCAACCAGAATGTAATTTACTCAAAGTCGGGTGCTAGCGGTATTTTGACCCCCCCCCCCCCCCCCGAATTCCAAACTATTTGAGATACAAACGAAACTTAAAGTGTTACAAAGAGGTACAAACGGGGTACAATCGAATCGCACTTTGAAAATAAAAACAGTTTTAAGTCGGGCGCCAGGTTCACATAGGTTGAACCGTCGCATAAAAATCAGCCGTTCCGATAAGATTATGGGGCTACTCATGTTTTTGGATGAAGACATGGCGTGCGCGATAAAACATAAAAGCGTACTAAGTATTCGCACGCGCGCCCAAGATGCCTTTACAAGTCCTTACAATATATAATAGCAAGAGAAAAAGAAATACTGAGCAAAAAAAGAGAAACGCTAGAAAAGCAAGAAACTAGAATTCAAGAGAGAGAGAGGGGGGGGGGGGGGGGGGATTAAAACCTAGAGGAG
>JARQSV010000373.1:203598-215846 GCA_030142285.1 Calameuta idolon
CGCCCCGCCCGCCCCCCCCCCAGGAAACCCTAGAGGAGGAGGAGAGGACGTATATGCAAGGCCAAGAAGGAGAGAGGAAACGTATGATATACGCGTCTATGTAAATATTCCATCTACGTTAAACAGTACGAGAGGAAAAGAGAAAAGAGAGAAACGCGTAGCCGTGTGAAACGTCGTGAAGAAGGACGTCGGCTGCCGGTGAGAAGTCTGACCAGGGGTGTCTCGGGGTACGGAGGGTAAAAGGGTGTTTTGTACATGAATACATACGTACGTAGGTATATGGAGGTACACGTCGGTATATAGTATGTAAAGTAATATGTATCAGAGTGCGGCTATAACAAAAGAGCTTTCTGGGTCGCATTAAGGTAATGCGTTCGTGTCGTGGCTCGCTGAGGCCTGGTTCAAGTTAGCTAGGCGAATCGGTCGAGATGGCTCGACTTCACCTGAACCTGACGTCGACGACGTTGGCTGGCTCTTTTTTTCACCGTCTAACGAGTACATGAACCTGCACCCTCGCCCTATGCCCGGTCAACGTTGTAATAAACGTATAACGTGACGCAATCAAACGTCTCTTCGCTCCCAAACGAGAGCCACTCATGTCCTCACGTGTGTCCTTTCGTTTTCTTTACCCTCCATTTTAATATTTTTCTTGCGTAACTTCAAAAAGAAAACTCGAGCTTAACCAGGCATCGTCCCTCGTTAACTCGTCGTACCGGCCCGCCGCGCCACTTATATGTACTGCCTATCATTCGCCTCAAGAGATCTTCTTGAGAACGACCTTAACCGGTGGAGCAGAGTCGCGCGCGCAGATGGCGATTGATAGAACGACTAGGTACATAATAAAAAAAAGCGCCGCAGTATATGTATAGGGGTCACAAAAGGATGCTGGGAGGTCGAATCGAAGTGAGTGCGACGAGGATGTAAAATAAACGCGAAACTTGAAGTGAAATCTTTGTGTGCCCTCGGTGATCTCTTAATCGGATAAACCTTGACGGCAACCCGGTAACTAGTAATTTCCTTCTATAACGTAATTACTGGCCCATATTACGCGGCGGCCGAGGGAGACTTGTGCCACCAGCCTGACTGCTGGAGAGCAGCCACGAGGTCGCCAAGTGGAAAAAGCTCCTGTATAAAAAGCCATTACAATCATGTGGCACTGGCATGCTAATGGGGCAGTGATATAATTAACTACTATATCCACGCTCTTATCGGAATATGCGCGCGTACCTTGCATAAAAATAGCATAGCCGCTCATGGCGAACACGAGCGCCATAAGATCTCTATTCCTGCGCTCTACCCCGTTTACCTGTTTTTCGCCCTTCTTATTTTATCTAGACTTGTTTTTTTTCTCAATTAGCTCACGGAGATACTACTTTGAGGAATTAGCTTACTTAAAGTTTCTTCGATGCGTTACAGTGGCACCCATTATCGAAAACTGTGAAACGCCTTCGAAGCAGCTCGGATATCCGAAATGACGTAATTACACGCGTTCGTTAACTAACCGGTAATGTTCTCGCGGTAGGGAATAACGATTCGGAAATGGAAATAGCGAAAATGGAGTAAAAGCCCCCAGACGCTCGGATGTTACGTCTGAATATTCAGCAGTGACCAAAGTTGGTTAGTAGACGGCGTGTTATATTATCTAGAAACGTGGTGCAACTCTCGGACTGTACTTTATGTGGGAAAGTCGAATTAGTTAATAGTTTCAGTTGATTTCCTAGCCGAGTGCATCTGCCCGTGGTTCATATTACGGTTGGTGTAACATCTGGTATAGATACTCCGAATCATCATAAATGGTAACTGAGACTTTATTTGATTCTGGAACATATAGCTCTATGTTCCTTTGTCAAAATTCTAGTAAACCAGTATACATATATATATTTCTAAATTAATTAGTATTCACTATGTGAATAGTATTATAGTAATAAATAAGTTGTATGCTACATTCGTGTGTATCATATTAAATTCTATAATGTCTCGTTAGATATTTATGTTTAGTATTACCACATATGCAGAATGCAATATTTTTATGACGATAAATTTGATAAGAATTAATTTGAGTATATTTTCATGCAATAATACTTCTAACGAGCTTATCCGGATGCTGATAAAAATTTTTCATGCATCGAAGATGCGCCAATGCAAAATGCTTTTACGCAACGATTGAACGATGCAATATTTGTCACTTGCTCGGTATGCTTATCGTTCATCCATTTGAAAAGCTCCCGGAAGAACGGATACGGTTGACTTCCGGTATACTTGTCGTTGCGTTTCCAAAGTTGGCGCGTACCTTTCCCGAGCTTGCAAATGCATTCGACGCTAACACGTAGTACTGCCTATATACACGAGAAAATTGGAGATCAGTCGAAGCTCGGTGCTTAAAGATTTATGGCGGAAGCGGAAGTATTTTTCCGGAAAATATCGTCTGCGCCGGGTGCACTCGTTTGGAAACATCGAGCGTCGTTTCTCTATGGTAACTGCCGAAGATTTGTGAGCTTACCATACATACCGCGTTCGTCGATATCCAAAACTGCACTTAAAGCTCAATAAATTGCTAAAATTTGCACTTTCCAAAAACTTTTCAGCGTCCTCCTTTCGAGAAGCGTGTAACGTATATGAGAATGGACTTGATGAAAAATGAAGTAAAAGAAAAAGGTAAAAAAAGCAGAAACCAACGTCATACCCTTCATTCCCGAGAAAGACCCACGTCTCATACGAAATTCTCAAAGATAACGGTACAGCGTTACCTGACCCACCCAATTTATTTAAAAGCATCTCGTTCAAAATTCTACTGCGAAGTCAGTTCGTTTGCACAATTTTCAAGGCTGTACCTAATACGTATGCTCGGTCACGAGGTACACGCGAAAGATTCCAACATCTTCTGCAAGAAAAATCTGTAAACTTTTATTTAAACCTGAAATCATCCTCAGTCGTCATTTTCGTAACCGTCTCGCGATTCGACGTCATTTACCCCGATACAAATTTCATGACCGCAGCACGACCAACGCCTATGCAATTTAACTGCACGTTGACGCAACAGAAGCTAGATAGCAGCTACTGACATACGTCGTGACTGAACAGAGTAAAATAGCCAATGGCGACAATGGGACCAGGACCATCAGCGGCGTCACCATCACCCTTGCCTCGACGGCTTTAAGGCTCTGTCACATCCCCTCTCGCGTTCTTTCTACAGCATATAGATATATTTACCTTCCCAGGCTAAATTCTCCATGAGAAAACACAACGTTACCCGGCCGATCAGAGTAATCCATGCTCAGGATACATGTGCACGAGCGTCGCCTGACACGGCTAGAATGTGTGGACGTTGGTACAGTGTGATTACGTTACCGGCATTATCGGAAACTGCATTACCGACGCCCTACCAGTCTTCAATCTCACTCCAAGCGAACCACAGACACACTCGTTGATTACCGGTCTGATAATCGTGATGGGAATCACTATCAGAAGTGAACCCATCGTTAATTTTTTTTTACCTTTTGCGTAAAATTCCCAAAGCCTATACACAGGATTTTGCTACAAAAGACGGAATTACGTGGAAAAATGCATTAGCAGGCATTAATTTTCGTCTCGATTGAAATTTATCAGTGATAAACTCACGTTGGGTACAGACGAGCCCTTGCACCTTATACTTACCGATTGGCAAATCCTACGAGCAGTTAATCTTAACGAACCTTATGACGCGGAACGATTAAAGCTATGGGACGGGGAATTCGAATTCTAATGGTAACGATACAATTCCGACACTTATAGTCGATCTACGAGTTCAATGTGCTTTTTTGACAGTTCGCGAACAATTCAATACTTAACAAATGACACGTGGATTTCTATACAGATTCCAGAATATATGCTAAAATAGAAATAATAAAATATAATTAATCGCAAAACCAGGCACATATATACTTTATAAGAAAAATTCAATGAAGAGTCACGTGTAGCTTGACAGAGACTTCAATGTTTTCGATCTGTCAAAAAACCACGTCGAACTCGTGGACCGGCTATAGATATGCTTAGGACACGTCAAGTGATTTGAAAATGGTGGGTTTGATTATTTTTGTAATTATACACGTACATGAATGGATAACGAATAGCATTGTATAAGACGTGGTACCTAATTTCGAGATAATGCTTATATTTAATGACATACCTGCGTGTTGTATATTTTGTTAACACGCGAACCTGAGATGAATTATATATAATGAGTATCAAAAATATATGAGCTGGGATTACCTTTAATTTTCAAGTCCTTCGCGACCCACGACCCTCTGACTATTTAATCTATTTTCATGACAACTATATCCGCCTGCCTTTTTATAAGACTTCGTAACTCAACGTGTTAGCCGCTTGTCACGTGTTCGCCAAGGATTGCGTGTGACAATGGGGGTTGAGTGCGTGTACGCACCCGAGATATATTTATTCTCTCTCCCTCTCTTGATTCACAAGTTGACAGTTCACGGACGTGCAAGGGAGAGAAAGGTACCGCGACTATATTGAAAAATAGAGAAAAGAAAAAAATTGCGCAAATCAAGTTTAAGTTATCGATCTCAGCCGCAAGAACGGCCAATATCTGCTCGGCCATGAAAACTTCCCTTAAAAGCTTCGCTCGATGTAATATCACGAATACTTTCCTATGGCGCTTAGCTGTTTTCAATAGGGTCGAACCGCGCTTTTACTTTTCTTATTGCTTTCTTATACCACGTACTGTTGTTCTATTTTATTCTTCTTATACCTGCCTCAACTATAGCCACGTGTAGGTACACAATCCTTTACCCTCTAATTATAAGGTATACTGTATAGCAATTTGGTACAGTATAATATCGATGTATTGTGTATGCAGGCAGTTGGGCTCCAATTTGTGGTAAAGGAAATCGAGATATCGCAAACGCCTATCAATGACTTTAATTAATTTCTTTCGCGAAACGGCCGCGTGTTCGATCGCCGTTCGATAAACAATAAGAACGAGTCCTATGATCGACGTGCTTGAATATTTTCATGAATAATAGGCGGGTGAAAGTAGAGGGAGTTATTGTCGGACGACGAGCACATCGTGATTGATTGTCCAGGAAGGTGTTCTGTTTTATTACACCGATGAAAGGAATACGCGACGCGGCCCTGTGGACAAACGAAATCGAACAATAAAAGAAAGATAGACTACGAATGAAGCGAAGGAGATTTCGACTTGTTTCTTCCTCGGTAAGATATACGAGTTAACGTAAAAGCAGGTATCTGCTTTTGCGGTAAAAAGAAAATGAAGTCCATATGGTATAGCGTCAATCAATAATTATTTTACGATTTTCATTTTTATCGTTAACCTGTTATTTTATACAGTACAGGTGAGCTTTTCGAGAAGTATGACTATGGTTAAACGAAAGTACTCGGTAAAAATAGAGAAATTATACGCGATTATTTATTTTTTTGCAAATAAGTTTACATGCGATATGCATGTCAATGCTCAGAGGCTAGGTATTGATTTCTCGATCGGCAGACGTATTTTAATATTTCGAAGCAACGAGGATAGTCTCATTAAAACTAGAGTGTAATTAAGAGGCTAAAATATTTGCATTATTCATAGTCACGAGCCGTGTGATATCGTAATCGTTACTAAGATTTCGCGGAACACGGAACGATCCATCATGTTACGAAGGGCTCGTGAGAAAAAGGGTTCGACTTTACGTGGCGCCGTTTCGTGGTGCTATACAGGCGTCGCGACGCTGTCACTCAACCATATAAAAAAAAGAGAATTATAATTTTTGTATACTATAATATATGTTGGTTGTTAAAAAGATTATGGAAACGTATCAAATGCTACAAAAGGACCTTGTAACAATAACTACATATATTCCATACATGAAGGTATAATAATAATAATTATAAGAATAAAATCTCCCACGAATCTTGCATCTTGTCCAAGAATTCTGCGAAAATGCGAATTACTCCCGAAAACGTCACGGAGCAGAGGTTTTGGCAATAATCCCTTAGGGATGGCGTAGGGGTAGACGCAGGAACTCGGAGATACAGAGAGCACGAGCGGGATATTCTTAAAGTAAGGCAGGAATGTCTGGAAAAGATATCGATCGGAAGCATCCGCCACGCTATAGATATAGTACACGTAGATATCGTTGTGCCCTGTATCCTGACATCTCTCGTAAAATCGACGATTTTCCCGAATCGGAATAAATTACGTAGATTTATCGATATTTGTCTTTTGTGCCAAAAAATGTATAGGGAAACGCGCATTAAAAGCGTGTGTCAAAGAGATCGAGAAAATTGACGTAAAATAAAAAGGATATAACTTTTAAACAAAATAAGGGTGGCCAACCTCGAAATTATAATATAGGGAGGTAAAATTTTCGAAAACTATCGGATTATCGATTTTTAATATATATTCCTTTCCTGTTGAACGATAACTTATATTCACGTTCCTGCACTGCTTAAAAGACAACGCCAACTTCAATGGTAACTGGTATACTTTCACCCAGCCACCACCCCCTTCCGCCCCTCTTCTGAGCAGCCTTTGTTGATAAACGCTCGAACCATCTTCACCGTAGTCATTTTTACGCCGTTATCCTTTTAGTATACCCCTCCTTCCCCTCATCCACCCCTACACCAACGTACAGGCACCATCTGCATGCGATAGAAAAGTACACTTTTGATTTATCGCTTATTGCACCAGCTAACAGGGGTGGCTTTCCAACACTTTGGAAATTTCGCTAAATCATCAGTAAAACCAAAGTACACCCTTAAGCTATACGGGGTGTCCATACGATAACAGGAAAATCCGAAAACTCGACAAACGATCGATAAGACAAAGCGTGAGTAATTACTACAATCAGCCTCTATTGATAATCAGCGTCTCAATTAAGACAACTGATACGCTCGATAGTCAACCCTCCCTGCGAAGGCATGAAACATTGACAAATTTCACAAACCCAAATTATTCGACAGCAAAAAAAGGCTTCTTTTCGTTACTCATCTTTGAACGATAAACACGAATTTTCGACATTAAACCTAGCGCGTACCACCGTACATAGACACGCGAGGTTTCGTGTGAAAATTCAAATTACCCTTAAAAAATTCTTCGACCTCAGATTTCACATTCTACGTATAAAGACAAAATTATGTACGTTTCATGACGGTAGGATGACGATGGCCGACGAGGTACTGCTTGTTCCACTTTAAATAAGTCTAACACCCACAGCCCTTTGCTACTGTTTACACCTATAGACTGCACGCCTATACTGCTATTATACATATCTATATAGAATATACATGCGCCTGATAAGAAACGGTCTACGCGAATGTAACGCGGTGTAATCATTATTTACGATTACGATCACGACTTTACCTCATAATCGTTAAATTTAAATAGTTGCTAATAACCCACGAACGACTTGACTAATTGACTTATGACATGAGAGTAAATGTCGCTATAGATGAATGTCTGTATTGCTTATGTAGTACCTTATTCATCCGCAAAGTATATAGCCGCGCATATATACATATACCGTTTATCGAAACACACATATATATATATATATATATATATTATAAATATAATAAATCCCATCTCTCAGTTTATCATAGTTTTAATTGCTCGCCAGAGAACTGAGCCGAAATGGCCAAGATACATAATGGAAGTTATCTGATAAGGAAAAAGTCCGATTAATAAGAGTCATTGCTCTAATTAAGCAAAAAGAACAGATGAAATTTCGCGGCAATCGAAATACAAACATAACGAATTCAATATCAATAGAATTAAATAAATTTTTGTTAACCATTACCAATAAATGAACCAGCAATTAATATTTACAGTTAATTATCGATACGTTCGATTTATTTACAAAGACATAGTCCGCATTCCTGACAGGGTTGCTTCTACTATCTCGAATGATATCCACCGGGATAACTATTAATCAGTGCTGCCGTGCTAATAGATTCGCCTAATTCAAGTAATTAACTGGCAAACAATCCTATCAGCAGTTCCTTCTATGGCTGGCATACTCTACCGCGTGTCGTAATTAACACAGAGTCAAAGTTTTCCCACATAAATTATTTGTCACAATAAGACACAATCCGTCAATTATTAATAATGAACACATCGACGATAACTCTTTTCATTTATTCATTAAGCCTCGATATCAAATACAAATTCATACGCTGTGATTCACGCTCGATAGGCCTTCGCCGCTGCACTGGACTCACCTGTAAATACTTAACGCATCGCGTTGAGTTTCAAATAATTGACCTCGGCTTGTACTGGGGTCTTCATCAGTGACTACTGTCAATCGATACTCACACACTATATATACGAATACCGCGATATCCAGCTGACTGACGTTCAGTCGAACGTGAACGAATCAGTCTCCGTCAATATTACTTTATCAATCAATTTTTCGTCCGACCAATAATAATCCTAACGCCACTTGCATGGATCATTGCAGCTAATGAAATTCTTTCGTTACACGTGCACGGTATGGCGACGACAGAAATCTTTGCCAGTAATATAAGCAGCTGTTTTACTTTCTTCGTTTGTGTATAACCATATATATATATATATATATATATATATATATATATATATATATACATTCCTTATACATATGTATGATTGGATGCAATGGCATTGAATCCGTTTGACCCAGTGACTGCCCTCGGACCTGATTCTGATCGATTACACGACTCATAGAGGTGAGGGCCGGGAAACAGGACAACAAGATTCCTGTCGGCACGGCTCTTACGGTATTCTTGTAATTGTACTCCATTATCACTGTTACCGTAGCTATCTTTGCCATCACTCTCCATTCCCTAACCCCGATCCATTGTTCATGGACGGATAAGCACGCGATCCGTCCTGGGGTTCTACATGGGATAGGTAACAGTCACGGCCAGTGGCTATGATTCAGCACCCGATCCTATACTTCTAGCTTTTCTCTACTGAATTTCTATCAAGAAGGGATATCGCGCTATTAACCCTCCATCGATTAGCCGCCATACGAAATTAGCCCGGGTTAACTCGACATCCTTTCAACCATTTATACATAGACGTTCCAATGGGTTAATGTGGCTGCATTGAGACATTGAATTTGGTTACTTGATTTTGTCGGGTGACCAAGTCCGACTAGTCGTATAGTTGATCTACTGTGTTAAATACGATGAAGATTTTAGAACGAGTGCTACAGTCAAATTAAAATGGATCTTAAATTTTTGGGAGAATTTTCATGATTTCTGGTAAATTCGTCAGCAGAGTAACAAGATGCTAGAGAAGCGTGTGTGAATAATGAAAAAGTAAGTGCATGAGAGGAAAGTTTAGAATGGCTTAAGAATAACATGAAATGTATTTATAAATACAGCATATATGCTGTATTTATATGTATACATTGTAACGTATTTTCTTTCTTACTAACCCGATACCGATAGCAAAATTCGAGAACGAAAATCTGCGAGAACCAACCTACGTTACCTTCGTCCGTCCACATGCCAGGCGGGCGCCAGCCAATTCTTGTTTCACCGGGAATTGACGAGCCGGTATAAACTGGGAGTTGGAGTGAAACAGGCCCAACTCCACCAAGAACGAGAGCTCTGACGGAACCTATCAGAAAGGCGATAGCTTAACGGATCCTTTCGATTTTTGGAGACGCGTGAAATCAGCAAACGCAACTGGATGCACGAACGGGAGCGGACGGAAACGGAAATGGACGGCTGCTCAGGCTGCTAGGTTAAGCTAGAGAGGGTCGAAGTAAGCATCAGGCAAATAGTACACGATACAGAGAACAGCTGATCGAGAACATAACAGATCGAAATCCCTTCACCAATTAATAAATTGGGAGTCCTCACCGAAGCTGGTGCAGCTATTCCGTGATCGTCGAGAGCCGTATCCAAGGGACACTCAGGTGGGCCCTGCACTAGGGCACAGCACGACACCTCCGGAACACTCCCAAGAAATCCATAGGAATTCCTGGATATCGCGAGAACTATCCGAGAACTGTCCAAGAACGATACAAGCGAGAACTGTCTATACCGTGTCGAAACGCGGCTAGAAAAACTATCAACAGATAGCACGAGAGCGCGGGCCAGCTCGTGACACCTCGGTTGGTGCCCCGAGACAGACTCCTTTGACAATAGTCAAATTCGGGAGCTAATCATTTTGATTGGTCGAGATCCTGATAGCCGATAACTCTTCCTTTCCTTCGAGTCGTCCCTTTAAACCGAATCAAGAGTGTTCTTTGCGAATTGGTACGTAACATAACTGGAGATCCTCCACAGCCGCTTCCCCAGGGCATCGGGCGACAGCTGGGCACCACATCCTTGACTCGGGCAGGAGGTTCCTCCCCTGCCCTTAACCGTATCTAAACCTTAACTCCGCCCGCTCTACAGCCCCTTGCCCATCTCCAGCGGGGCGCCGGTATCTCACCCGGGCTTCTGCCGGTCCGTAGAGACGTCTCCGTCGGGTACTCTCCTCTGCCGGGCAACTCGGTACGTCGAGACTATCTCCCCTCGGCAGATTCGAGCACCTCGACCTCCACTAACCCATAACGAAATCGTCCGAGAGCATTGGCAAAACTGTACTAACCAACCCGAGAGCATAGTTTCTGACCAGGGTGGCGACCTAAAGGGAGCCGGAAACGAGAACGTTATCTTTATCGGTAGCCGGAGTCGCCTTATGACCGTGATTCGAAAAATCACGTCACAACATATATATGTATACATAGTATCACGCGATAGTCACATACATAGCATGATAATGATTGATTCCTAATGCATGTTCCCACCTCATGCCCATGTCCCTCGTAACTTTAACTAATATTAACACTAAGGTCGAGTCTCTCGTTTCTATTCTCACTAGGGGTGAATCGAGGGGTGGTTTCCGCTAGTGGAAAAGCACCTCGGGGGTTATCTGGATTCTTGAGGATCGCGTGTCCACAGATAAGCCACCAAGTAGTAATAACAATAATGAGGACTTTGTTCGACTAAAGTGCCGGGACGACATCGTCATGTCGCCGGTATCTGTAATCTCGTTAATTATACCTGGGTTCAGAGTGTAACTAGAATGGACGCGAGCAGCAGACAAGTGGCCTGCAACTTAATCTACATCGAAAGGATTTCTTCGTACGATTTTTCAAACGTCGACGCCGCCATCTGCGTCATGACGCGAGAACTAATATTTCAATTTCATTCACTACAAGAATCCGTACGACATCTATAAGCGAAGCAGGGTTATAGTATCAAGAGTGAAAAGACACCTGAATCCCAGACGTCTTGAACCGCACGAGTTTAGGTTATTTCAAGTACAATGGATTGTCATTTTAAATTGTATTGGTCGGCGAAACCAGACACAATCCCTGGAGCTCGATTTGCTTAAATCTTGGGGTGTTTACGTAACGCCCTTAAGAGACCCATTGTGTCTTAGTCCCTTCTTTGTTTCGTCCTAAGATTTTGAATTCCCGAGCTTGGCGCTGAGCTACTGTGATGCTCATTGTTTCACGGCGTCATTGTGCGGAGGAGGTCGTAGTTGAAGACATACGACAAGCATGGCGGTTTTCTTGTGTGAGCTTTCTCAATTCTCTATCCAAAGGTTCTTTCGATGTAATATAACTTTGTTTGTATTATACAGTAAATACTTAGTATTTTATACAGTTAAGTGACTGTAATTTGTATTTATATCTGATATTTTCGACTGCGTGATACCAACCTATGTATTCCCGTGCGAATATACAGACTTGGATGCCCAATGCCATTTTCGATTCCAGTGCCATTCTCGAAAAGAGCAACAGAACACACGTGCATTTCTGTTTCGACATTTAATGTATTCAGGGGATTTGAATGTCCAAACGAAACCCGATAAAGCCCTACACCAATCTCTGCAACGTTATCCGGGATACGTTGATACAAGATGAACATTCTTCTGGATAAAATCCTTGTATAGTCCCCTCGAACAAAATTTACTGTTTTTCTACAGATACCACGGGCGTTTAATTTGTTGTTCTTTATTCTTCCTAAAAATCTATTTCCATTTTTTTTTGTAAGATTCTTCCCATTATATCATGTCCATTCTCTTCATTCTCGTACCTAACGTAGGTCAACTCCAACGTAATTCACCTTATGCCGCATATCTATGCGTTACACGTTTGATGAATATGTACTGTGACGTTATTTTTCACGTCACAAAGTCCCGACTGAAAAACTAGCGTGTTTTAAATACGGGACGCATTACCGTCCCTCGGGAGAGTCTC
>JARQSV010000373.1:220621-241357 GCA_030142285.1 Calameuta idolon
TTTTTGTTAGAGGAGTTCACAGCACTCCTGTACTTGGCGTAGTTTTTTACACGTAAGTGTTTTTTGGCAGATATCACTGACAATAGCCCCGTCGGGCGGTTTCCTTTAATAGCCGGGTCTCTCTGGAAATGCTTTAAAGCTGCGTCCAGTCGAATAGAAAAGCATGGACAAAGGTTCTTGTAAATACTGTAAAAACAACTAGCTCGTATCATCCCTCTTTAGCTGTTGATTGCACAGAAATTGAATAATTAATCAAAGTTGTAGGCGTTCAAGTTTATTATTACTCTTTTTGATAGAACAACTTCCTTGTATATTTATACTCATTACTGTATAAGATTATTCGAGAGTGTTGCAACAACTGAAGTTAACTCGTCTATTTGATTTCTATGGCAGCCTTAAGGTGATGCAATGTTTCCGGATGAACCCTGTCTGTCTAGTAATCATTAACCTTAACGCCGCTGGAGCTTACAGTCATTTTTACGAAGGCATGCTTTTAAGGGATAAACATTCTAGGGGATGAAAAGAAATCCGGACATGAGCTTCTCTAATTCCTGGAAGAACCCTAGGGAATATATCATTGTATAGATAGCTACTGCACAAGAACTAAGGGCGCCACAGTTTCTCATGAACCAGTCGTATTTCATTGAGCAGTTAAAATCCAAGAAAATTTGTCACGCTTTCTTTTACATAACTTGACGAATCATCTCAAAAAATGTTTCTCTCTATCTGTCATTCTCTCCTCTCGACTCTGATACAGAGAAATGGTCTTCAAGTGCCATAAAATCTCTCAAACAAGTCTACGAATATTGAGAATAAAATTGCTCTTTAAAAATGAATCAATGAAAAATCATTAAATAACGGTTGATATGCAGACATCACAGTGTGTACCACAATTAATGCAAAAATGAATAATTGAGCAAAAATTTTCAGAGTCACTGAACTGACGAGTGAATTTTTTAATTAAATTCCAATGAACAGAATGGGGTACAACATTTATTTTTTACATTATCTCATTCCGTCTTTATTGTTCTACCTAGTATATTCCTATACCTAGTAAATTCATATACCTATATATTCAGACCCACCCTAGAGGGACACACGTGTGTGCAGCCGCACAAGCCAGCTTAGACCCTTTAAGTCTTGCCCGACCTAAGTTTCCCCGTCAACGTAAACCACTCAGGCGTGTCAACTTTTCCCAGGGTGAAAGTTACAGCGTGAATCTTGGAAAAGCCTCATGAGGTCGCTCCGTAGAGGGTCCCGGGTGAAAGGTCGACGAATATAAATAAAATATAGCCAAAATCTCTGAGACTCCCGAACAATTCCGTTGATCCAATATTTTTTTATCAAAAGCTATGATAAGATGAATAGATTATGTATACCATAGATAATAGGTATGCCTATAACTATTAAAGCCGTATAGTTGCTCTACGCCATGGTAGCCATTAAGTATAGTGGAGCGGTGGAAACTTTGAGGTAGCAAGCAATGGCTACCCTTACCTTATAAGGTGTACCTAGATGGGAGCTTGGAAGCTTCTATGAAAAGGATCGATATGCCCAATGCCACTTCGTATCTCGGTGGCCTTTCGCAACTTCATGGAAAGGAACTTAACTTGGAAGAGAGACTAATCAATTGTCAAAGCGTCGCTGACGACACGTGGAAGGGTGGGGGCGGGTGTTGCTCGTTAGTATCCGCGTCTGAACTTCTCCAAGAATTTCCAAGTTCAGAAGCTCCGGTGATGGTGTGATGGGTTGGCGGGGGTACGGATAGGGTGGATAGCTCGAAATGTTCGAAGACCTGTCAATGGCGACTAATAACCTCACTTGGTAAAGGGAAAATATGAAATAAAAAAAGAACCCTAGAAAAACCACGAGAAAAATCGATATTCCTCTCGAACGGATCCTGGAACCGTGTTGTATCTGATAAATTAGGCAACGTTTCGTAGCGGAGGCTCTTTTTTCTTTTCACGTTCCTTCCACTTTTTTTTACAACTACCCACGTATTAAGATTCTTATCGATTCTAACACGCAGTCTCTCCATCAACGCGCGTCGTTTTACAGCGAATCGCGATACTTCGTCACTTCCTGCGTAACCAAAATTGCTTCCGTATCCAATGAACATAAGTTCCTTTATCGGTGAGAATGCTCGGTCGGTTCCGTATCCTCGTCTATGAATGGAACACAAAGGGGCATAATGGCCGCTGGTGAGGTGCGCAAAATGGAAGCGTGGTGTTGTACGATTGCAGTGGACAAGGCTTTTGGTTTCTGGTAGCTCCTGTGAAATAAAATCAAAGAACTGTAAGGACATAAAAAAAAATGTAAGAATCCACAAAGAGGAAGAAAGTTAGACACAGGCTGCAAGAGAGAAAAACAAGGGCGAAACTGTGCGCTAAGGTAATCCCATTTATAAAGGAAACTCGCCGTTAAAAAATGAGGGTCGCGTTACCAGTATCGGAGGTCGCGCCTCAATTTGTACGTAAAAATGATCTGACCTCCAGGTGGAAAGCGGCGATCATGACGTCATCAAACAGGTCAACTCCCCGCGTCCAAAAAAAGGACACGAGAGTTTGGTAAAACAAAAAGAGAAAGAACTATCGGAATTGGTATACCCTATATGCAAACAAGAGATTCCAAAGCGATCGATTTCTGGTCGTACTGGGCGCCGCCATTGCACTGCCGAATGTTCCGACATTGACAAATGCATCCCTCTGCGAAACGGCAGGGAGATTCGGCTATGTACGTGTCCGCCATATCGTTATCCACTCGTAAACTACGTATACACGTAGCTATATGGATTGTTTTATTTTTCTCTTTTTTTTTCAATTCTCTTCATTTTTGTCTATCTATCCTATTGTACTTTCTCTTTCTTTTTTTTTTATTATTTTTCATCAGCGGAAAATTCATTTCCAGATCTCAATGGCATGAATGTTCGGTCTTGCACGTTTATCTGGCGTCACGACAGTTCATCGTCCACCATATCCCCTTCCGACTCTTCTTCGTCCAGCACTTCTTCGTCCGACACTTCGTCGTCCGGACACTTCTTCGTCCGGACACTTCTTCGTCCTGTCATTTTTTCGTCCGGACACTTCTTCGTCCGGTCACTTCTTCGTCACGACAATAATGTTATTTTTGATAGTAATTATTTTCCAATGCTGTGATGAGTTTTGTTTGGTTAGGATAGGTAAGAACTCCGAGGTTTAGTTTTTTTTTTTTTTGAAAAGACATACCTGCCTTCATGTAGACTTGTCTCTCTGTTTGTTGCCATTTCCTCAAACTGTATTATGAGGGATTTTGTCGAACCTTACTGTTTTCATTCATGCAGAATATTATTTGTGATTACGAAAATCGTGACATAATTTCATATTTAGGCGGTGTTGCGCACAACATTGCGATGTAATTGTGTATGCTCTGTTGTATAGTGTATGATAAACGTGAATTGTACGTGAATTATATTCACGTCTGCGTGCGTGCGTGCGTGCGTGTGTGTGTGTGTGTTTATAAGTGTTCGAAGAAATTTCCGGACGAAGAAATTTCCAGACGAAGAAGTGTCCGGGCGAAGAAATGACCGGACGAAGAAGTGTCCGGACAACGAAGTGTCCACACGAAGAAGTGTCCTGACGGAGATATGTCCAGACGAAGAAATGACCGAACGAAGAAGTGTTCGGACGAAGAAGTGTCGGAAGGAGAAGTATCGGAAGGGAAAGTGTCAGAAGGGGAATTGTCGGACAGTCCGTTTATCTACTGTAACGGTACGTGCATCATACGATCGGTATACTGTCTTTTTTGATCCGTACGAAGGTGATAAACACCGGTTCGTTAAATATCAAAAAAATCGACACAAGATCGAGGCTGGCTCAAGCTCTTGCTCCGGTGTCCGGAAGGGCCGTTTACAAATTTATGACTTCCTTCTGCTCTCTCCTTCTCTCTTCGTCTCTTACCCTGGTCGGATTTACCATGCAGAACCCGCCATTGCAGAATTAGCCCCCCCCCCCCCCCCCGGTCTGAACACCTACTAGCATCCTCCAGGAAGCATCCCACAGTTGTGCCATCTCTACCGCCAACTTACCAGTACCGCATGAGCTTTTTTCCAACGTTTCGCCATTGTCTTACCTACCATGAATAATTCATCATCGATATATCAAGACGCGGCTGCCACGGGGACATCCGGAACGGAACGGAGGATAAAGGTTAAGGGGGTGGGAGATAAAATAAAAAACAGAAGAATGCGTGAAGAACGGTGTATAGAAGGAAATAAAGAAATAGGCGAGATCCAATGCTGGCTAAGGCTAGACGTTCTTAAGGAGCCAATGTTTTATTGGCAATAAAATGTTCCATCTTTCTCCCATTATGTTACCGTGAAATTCGAAGAATTTCGCGAATGCCCGCGACTCTTTGTGCCAGTTCAATTAACTTTGTGGGCTTTTCATTATGGGGAATGGGTACTTTGAAATTATTTGCCAAGACAATAATTCGCGATTCGCAGTACATAGTAATAATTGAAAACTCTAAAGTAAATACACTGTAGAATTAACTGTGGACAATAAGGATCTTACGCTGTGTTAAGTATCTAAAATTCATTTTCATCGTTTCAATATATATACATAATGTTTTAAGAAGGGTAGTTTTCAGGACTTTTTGCCTGTTGTATTGTAAAGTATTGACAGTTACGAGGACACTTGGTGTTTAGCAGGACGGGCCTGATAAAATTTACATACTTAAGGTATATTGTCAGGACCATAAAGCGCCACACACACCCAATTTTCGAAAAAAATTCTGATGCGTGATAGACGGAATTGTGATGGGCTAAGAAATGGCCACGACAGGTTAGAGTAGGTTAGAACTAGAGCGCCACATGTCCCAAAGTTTAGTTTAAAAAAAAAACATATTCGCTTGCCATTGTGGACGCCGCAATCCTCCTAAATACCCTTTGACAAGTTTATATATATATATATGTATATTTTGTCAAAGAAAATATTAGATACTTCATATAGTCAGAAGACTCAGGATCATTATGCACTCACTACGTAGAAAATGGACTACAAGAAGGATGCTTCGCCAAATCAGGTAAAAAACGCGAGTCACGTGCTATTCCGTACAAAAACCAACCGAAGAGCCTTAATCAGACTGTGTGGTACGACCGTGGTCTGTCGGGTAACGAAACATAAAAAAAATGATAAAAAAGAAATTTGATTGAATGATCTTCTTGAAACTTCTGAGAAATAGATAGAAATCCCGTTTGCAATGTTTATAGTGGGTCTCGAGGAGGCTGAGAATATCTTTTCAAGCAGAAGAGAAATATCTGTTGGATGAGTAGACAGATAGACGGAGAGGACAGGTACCTGCGGATAGTTGAAGGGTCGTGGAGAAAGTAGGTATAGGAAAGTTAGAGACGAACAAAAATCCAAGGAAGGAATTCAGGTGCACCGTGAAGGTGAATATATAGGTGGATAAATAAATAGATAGGTATATAAGTAGGTGTAGATACTTCCTGAAGTATGCGAAAGCAAAAAGCAACTTGAAGATGGAAAATGCGAAAGAGGAAATTTTATCATTTTACGTGAAAAGGAAGAAGGGGCAGTGAAACTGGAGGAGTTGGGTAGTAATTGAGAGAGTGAGACGGCGAAAGGTAGAGATAGAGAAAAGCATGGTGTATAGTGAATGGAGTGGATGAAGTTGCTGAGAGGATGAGCCTAAGGTCAAGTACTCTTGAAAGTTTGAGAAATGGAAATTCACGTTCTCATGGCATACTTTTATCTAAAATTCAATTCAATTTAATTGTCGAAGCAGTGATACCACATGGGATCAGGGAATATCGCTATTGACTGATCGACATTGATATATGTGCATACTGTACGAAGTCAACGTTGATTGAAAGGAAATTTCTCAGGACCGTACACTCGTGTGTCTCGTAATTTCAATCAACCCACCTTTCAGACACTGTATGTGGGTATTTTATTAGCTACCTTAAAATTCTGAAACATGATAAATCATAGATAAGATAACTGTTAGAAAATATTTCAAAAACGACAAAAGACACAAAGGCAATATCAGACCTTTGTTAAATGGACTCTCATTTGCATATTTATTTGGATGATTAGGAATAACCCTAAAAGTCCAAATAATCCACATAATCATTTATTTGGATGATAAGAATAATCAGAAATATCATTAAGAAAAATTGAGAAATTTTACAAAATCGAAGTGAAAAAAAAACTAAAAAGAAAGATTGACGATTTTTATTTAAAAAAAATGAAAGCATCTGAAATCGAAGTTTGTCAAAGATTAAAAAGACTCAAGAATTACCAACGTCCTTTCGCTTCAACACTGTAAGTAGCTTCAAGACAAATCCCATTACGGACGTCAACTTTCTGGTATTACATTAAGAAACAAGAAAGCCAACAGCTTTCTCACAAAGCAATAGTTTCCCTTTCTGTCATTATTCAACCAGATCGCCAGTTGGCAACAGTGACGGATCTGACGTCGTAGAGTTAACAGTCCTTGATAAACTTTTCAAGCAGCACGAAATCTCGTGACACAATAGCAAGCCAGTTAACCTTTTTGCCGCGACTGTACATATTCTAAAAGTGTCAGAAGGTCGTGGTGAACAGCTCAATGACTCGAATAGAACATTGTGGAAAATGTCAGCGCCTCCTTTGCCATTTTATCAATCTAGACGGGGCTTAACTTTTGAATAGATTACTCAACTCCCGTAAAAAAAAAATAAAAAATAATAAATTGCAAAAGGAAAGTTTATTATTACAGACTAATAATTAGATAGTACATTGCTCGACCACCAAGGCTAATTTTGAACTCCCACAAGTCGACTTCATCCTAGCGAGAGTTATAATCAAGTATTACGAAGAAAATTGCTGAACCTTAGCATGAAGCATAGCAAGAGATAAAAAGCATAAATAAAGTAAAACTGGAATACCAAGTACTAAGATAAAATGAATAAAATCTGTACCCACCTGCTGAGCTATGGACGTAAAAAACTAAGTTAACTTATCATTAGTTGATCCTAAGTAAATTCTTGATAACACAGTATCGTAAGAAGAATTTAATTATATTAATACAAGCTATATATATATATATATATGTGTGTGTGTGTGTGTCAACAAGATTTTCTTTGTGAATAAATCTAATTTGTTAAATTAACAGACTGATACCTGCCGCGCCATAGAGGTTGGTCAAAAATTAATCCGTCAGTGCGTTTACCACGCGGCGCCAGCTCGAAATATTGACTTTCCTTCTGAGAAAGGCAGGTGGAGATGACTGAGAGAGTGAAAGGAGGGACAGACAGGATGAAGGAGTAAGCGAGTCAAAGAAATATTCAATGGGAAAGCGAGAGAGTGGGTTGAAGAGTGGGGGGGAGGTGGTTATAGAGAATTAGAGAGAAAGTAGGGAAAAGGGGCTGAGCTGGAACGATGGTGGACTTAAAATGACAATAAAAACTTTCACTCCTGTTACGCTAGAACCAACAAAATTTTTACTGCTTAAAAATCTATCTATCTTTTACATATAACAAAACGAATGGCCGGTCCGATTAGGGGATCCACGACGTCCAAGGGCATTATCAAATCATTTATCTCTATCAAAGTGGCTCTATTTGACAATACGTTAATCATTCAACTTTTGTCGGGCCTTTAACTCATTCAGTCTCCCTAATGTCGAATGTCGATACTATTACGTTAAGATTGGTGCTTACAGAGTCAAAAGTTTCTATTACGTAGACCAATCGATATCTGATCAGTTCTCTCACAAAAATAAGAACACACAGTCATTTAGGGCATGATCGAAGCATAAATTGCCTTAACTTTAGAAATAAAAAATATTGATTAAATTGATTTAAAATATTTTTTTATTGTAATTCGACGCTGTATATATGTATATAGGAATATCGATAAAAATATTTTAACCGAATCCAGTCTCCATCAAAGTACAATAACCAGTACACTCGACAAGTTTGAAGATCCCTTGGGGCAGAAGCACATTGACTCTTGGCAGTACTCAACGGATGAAGTACTACCCAAAGTGTAATTAGCTCGCCAACCATTCCAGACGATAGGAAAATAAACGGTGATCGCCTCCGGGAGTGGAATCGGTATTCGGTCGATAGTCCAATGAGATTTATCCTCCTCCATTGGTTCCGATTTGTAATTGCCGGCAGAGTGGCTTGAGTACATTGAATCTTAGTATATTTCCTCGCGATCCGGGACATCGAGTATTTCCGTACCCCCTAGTGAAAAAAAAATGAAAAATTAAGATCGATGATAAGAACAGGATAAGAAAAAGAATGAATACCATAAGCAGCGATGAAACGATAGACTAAGCGTGTTTTTTAACGGCCAGCCACTTACCCTCAACACAACACTTGTGCTTATCTCAACGTCAGTCGATAAGCAGTCACTTGAGATTTACATAATATAGGCTCGAACGCCAATCCGGCCGCAAGAGCCAATCAGCTGACAGTAAAGTTCACGGCACGAGCCACTTAATGCTTCGAGATTAGAGACTGTTTATCTTCAATGACCTCGAGACATTATCCTATAAAATCTTTATTCAAAGAATTTTATTTACCCATTTTTTATTTATTGACTGCTTGGATATATGAATATATTACGAGTACTTGAGCAATGGATTTAATTGACACTGATAGAGCAAAGTGGCGCCACCTGGTCGTGTATCGCTGGGAATAAATGCCACCAAAATCGAACGGGACGTGTAGGATCCATTCGTAAAATGAAATTCTGGTAGTACGTAAGGGTGACTGGTGAAAGTAATCGATGCATAATGCATCGTTCCCAAAGGGCTGTTTTATGGCACGCAAAGTGGACGTGTAAATCGCACGCACGATATTGAGAATCTTATCCGGCTAGGTTAGGTCCATGGAAGACAGTAATGAGTACTTTTGGTGATTGATATCGGTCTGAACAACGACTTTCTTCTTTCTATATATTGCTACCTGAAAATATTTATTATTGAGATATCGTGAACGGGACCGATGACTTATACATAAACACCTCAACACTTTGCTTCGAAAGCGATGGTCATAAATAGAATTTATTCTCGAGTCGCTTATCAAAAATCGTTAGTGGACCACTTTTCCGCTGCCTAATTAATCAAAACTATCAGGAATAACTATGAATACTAATTCACGTTATCCGGATGCGAAGACGTTGAAAAGAACAAAAAAAAATATAATTACTACATGACTTACCCGATTTACCCTTTGAACTCTGACGTCTCTTTTTCTCAACAAGCTCGCTCACAATAGTCTAATGCTGAAAGAAGAAAAAATGTATGAAGAAGAATCTGCCTAAAAAAGGGGTAAAATTCAGGCCAGAGAGGACTAAAGGAAAACAGTATAAATCTCACGAGTCCGCATCCTGCGCATTTACATGTCTCGCGACGCACGTTGTGGACCCCCGTATGGAAAAACATGTTTTCATAGAAACGTCACCGGGAGAGCCATTCGATTCTCAACGAAATGCAAAAAAAATTCGGCATAAATCTCTATCACTGTAGCTAATCCAATACCTAGAACCATTTCATGTATCTGTCGTGATACAAAAAAATACATTGTACATTTCATTTAGAAAAATTTAATTCATCTCAGTTTTTCAAAAAAACCCACAATGACGCATCCCTCAGTAGACTTTACTACTATCGTTACTGCTGCACAGCATTGCCACCATTAACGGTCAAACTGTATTAGCCTAGGAAAAACTTGCGTCACACGTTCCATAGCAGTATCGTGAATCCGCATAAATCTATCATCCACGTAGATTTAATATATCATGGAAAGTGTAGTTGATAAAAATAAAGCATCCTGCAAGTCCCTCGAAGTACCAACCTGCTGCCAATAAAGCTGTACCTATTGCCTATCTACCTACAGTTTTGCCAACGTTACACGATGCATGCTCCGATTTTCTTTCTGCTCGATATACGTATACAGAGAATGACGGCCACAAAAGGATAACGAACGTCCAATTTCCCGGGCGTTCGAAAAACCACACTTTGCCACGTAGCTCCAATCACGTATCTCACGCTACGAAAGCGAATTTATCAGTGAAATTGAATACGGCACAAGAAATATACAATACGATTGCACATTCATAAAATATATGTGGCCTAGACAATATGAACGTATCTGTATACATATATATGTATGCATATGCGTGAACGTTATCTGTCAAAGATACGGGGACGCCTGGCGTCGCCGAACAAAAGTGCAAGCGTCGTACTTTTAATCGCGTCGAATCCCCCTCAGTCGGAACTGGTTTCGATATTCACCACGAAGAGGGAACTACTATCCGGTAGAAGGTTAAAGGCGAATGCTCAGATTTATCGTCGGTAATAAATTCGAAGTCTGCTATACCGGAGCAACGTGAATGTAAAAAAAAATATCCCTTCTTTCGATTACAGAACCGGCGGCGGCAGTATGCTGGGCGACGTCAACATCTCGGCGATCCTCGACTCCTTCTCCGTCAGTTACGATAAAAGAGTAAGGCCGAACTACGGAGGTGAGTGACCAGCTTCACTTACATTACACTTTGTGCGAAGAACGATTGCAGCGACATCTTCGCGATATCCTGTATAGAACTGTGTGACGTCATTTTGACTACGATTACATATGTGTAAGGTTGACTTTGAAGAAATAAAAATTTACAAAACTTTTTTTTCCATAATCTGCATTATCGACGTCTTAAGGGTGTCGCGACAAATCGCTGTAGTCGTCGTGTCGTTATATTTGTGCACTTGCCTTTATGCCAGATAACGGCATTAGAAAAAAAAAAGAAACAGATTCCACAGACTATCCAAAAGACAGGTTTCATACTTTGAAACAGACCCTATTTAATAATGGGATTGTGTTTCATGTTAAATGCCGGATTTCGATTTATGAACCGAGAATATCTGTTATCCTTGATATCATTCGTTATGGATAGTCCAAATATATTATGAAATCCGTCAAACCGTCCAATGATCTTCCTGGCGTATTTTGATGGACGACTTGTTTACATGCGACCTATAATTCCAAGGCAAATTAGATATGCAAAATGTGCAGAACTTCCTTCGATCCATCGTTACGTATCGATACGTACCGATGACTATATCCAACGTAATATATGTGCACCTTTAATCGACCGGTAATGCCATTGGACGGATATTTATTCTTTGAAAAAAAAAACTTTTCTTTTATTCAAGCAAATCAATTAACCTATAATGGTAAGAGACCGAACTATATAGTGCTGAGACATTATAAACTCTGATGATACAAAAGTATACACGGTTTATTATTCTAGTCTAAGCCAGGTATAGAATTAACCTGTTGAACTTGTACATACCATTTCATTTCGAATGAATTATCAAACACGTTGCTTTTCGGTAAGGAGATACGTTGAAAATTCTTCAAGGATAAAGAAATGACGGAAGGGATGTCCGAAGCCCATTTGAAAGGAAAGTTAAACTGGACGAAGTGCTAACTTGCTAGTGAAACAAAATCGATTATCACGATGGAGTTCAAAGAAGTGGTAGAACTGAAAAGCTACCTGCCTAGGCAAAAGCTACTGCCAGGCGTAAATGGGGAGGATAAAATATATTTTTTTTTCATTATGAACTTCCTGCACGGAAAAAGTGTGAAATTATCGGTAGTTGAGAATTTATAATTTTGTGTGACCTGATAAAAATTGCGAACATCGTCGCTTCCTGATTTTGACGAGTTACGAATTTCTCAAGTTGCAATTGTAAACGATCGTTTGACAACCCGTGACTCTGTACTCCATAACTTTATTTTGAGAACAATGGAACAATTTAATTGATTTCGAACAAACGGAATACTAGTACCTAGACTAGAAATTCAAACATCATATTTTTATTGTAGATACACTACGACCGTTTAGCATCGCTTACGATCCGTTCGAAAATACTCCATTGTCGTATTGGACAGCGTATATATATATATATATATATACACACACACACACATATACAGTGCTCTCCAAGAAGACAGACAGCATTTAACTGTTCGTCACGGACAATATAGAAAAATATTTCAAACAATGGAAAGCGACTGGGTACATTTACAAAGAGCAATATACCTAGTACAGACACCCCAAGCATTTGACAGTTGGTAGCGCTGAAGTGTGGCGAGAAAAAAAAAGTGCACTTAAAGAAGAAAATGCACGAAAGAATTTGAAGAGCTGGAACATAAACTCACATCGTAAAATTAAATATCTAGCGCATCTAGAATATATTTGGAATCGATATATTCTCAAGGGATACCAACGGCACACGCTTTAAATCCCATAATATCGGGATGCTTCGAAAGTCCACCGTTTCAACCCTGAGAACCGTACCTCCCTTTCAAGATGAATCGATTGTCAGGACAAAGCGTAGGCGTATCCTGGCAGCAGCACCAGCACTGGTAGCAGGAGTGCCAACCGCGAGATCTTCAGATTTCATGGAACTTGGTCCAGGATAGAGAGTAGAGTAATCTGTACCGAGTACCTCATAAATTTTCTCGAGTCCAACAACGAAGATACCTTTATCACCTATTAGTAAATTGCAGCAGGGCCGAAAGGAGGTCGAGAGAGACAAAGATTTTTCTCGAGACGAAGCGGCGTATCCGAAGGACGAGCATATTCTTCAAATAGAAGGGGGGGGGGGGGAAGAAATATATTGAAATGGAAAATATCACAACTGGCCATCAATATTATCAGTTAACAACTTATCGAACCTCAGTGAAAGCATAGAGAAAGTGACGGTTCGGCTACGGAATTTTACTAGGAAGAGCAGACGAGGCGGATAAGACCTTCGCGCAACTGGCCTCCGCTAAGATGGGCCATGATACTCTAAACCCCGTCAGAAAAGGTTCAGGTACTAGCACGAAGGTCAGCCATGTTGTTGGAGCAGAATCATTCCTATTAAGAGTTCGAGGCTACGCAGATGGGATAGGACGTAGAGGATGTCAGGAGAGATTGAGAAGGGGAAAATTGACCCTTGCTCGGGGACGTAAGAGTGCAAGGTCGAGGGACGAGATATAAGGGATGAGAAATACTCGTAAGGCACTCTACGGGATGTCGGCCGAATATTAGCTAGATCCCAAGACGAGCATTGAGAGCTTTGAGGTGATGAGTAGTTTGGGTATATTCCACTCTACTTTTTCTTTTCGTTCCGTTTGCCTTCTCCTTTAACCTACCAATTACTCTTCAGTGCATGCGGGACGTTAGGATACAGATGCTTTCATCCAGGCTGTTTGCAGCCAAGTCAAATTTTCGGGACACCTCGGGCAGGGCGGGGCTGAGTTCGGTAAAACTCGGATCGATGTTGGGACGCTCGTTGCCACGGGTTACCGTTAACAGCATCCCTGGTCCTGGTTCAACCCTACGAGCGTCCCGACGCTGGTTCAACTCCCGCGCTGTGCTACGACGCAGCGCGTCGCGACGCGCAGTTTTCCCGCGAGGCACGAATCCTAAATCCCAATACCGTCCACGGACGCACTTCCAATATCGAATACAGTTGTGAAGCAGTCCTCGCACCCTTATAGACCTTGGGTCGGCTTTTTTTTCTCGATCCCTTAGCTACAGAGCCCCTTATCCCTAGGACGAACCACCTACGCCTTTCGCCATACAAAATTACCCTGATCTCTCAACCCCTTATACCTATACCCACTGTCGTCCTCGCGGCGGCACACCGGGTTACGGTATATGCATCTTTCTTGCTATCACGCTATATTCCAGTCACGATCTCTGGAAGAGAGATGACTGCGAAAACTTTTCCACCCCTTGGTACAATCCCCTTCCCCGTACACCCTTGCTCAGGCTCCTTCACTCGCCGTCCTCAACGTTGTCTCTCGTTCTTCAAAATCTCTCACCTTACTCTACACGTCTTCCTTCCGTCTTCTTTGAAAATATCGCGACACGTGTTTCGGGACACTTTACTCCCAAGACCATTGAGCTTCAACCTGGATTTGGAAAATTCTATTTACTTTCTGTCCTACCTGGATACGTAATTCCTTGGAATTTGTACAGAAAAGCAAACTCTGCTTATTACTATACCCATGCAATTGGTTGTGAAATAGTATCAATTTCAAATTGGTCAATCATCAGATATACTAATAAAAAAGATCCAGATATCAACAGTCTTAAAAAGTTAAAAAGAGAAAGGATCAAATAAATCCACACTCACGCATATCTCTATGGGGTATTGAAAGTTTCAAAGCTTCTTTGAAACTTCTTTGAAACTCATGTCTAATTTATCGCCAAGCTGCAACTGATGATAATTCACCAATTACCAGAAGTCCCTCGGAAACAATAAAGACTCGCTTGCAGACCAACGCCTTATCAGAATTTCCGCATCGAGTAGAACGAGGTTCACCTGAATTACATCACCATTTTCAATACAGAGAGAACACACGTTAATACCCCGAGAGCTCCTGAAAATCCGTAACCGCTCCTGAGTACCATTTTCCTTTAATAATACACCTGGCGCCACATTGCGTCCACCAAGAGAAGTACCTCTGGTAGGTACATAACCATGGAAATATCCTGGGCGCAGAGATATTCTGCGTACGTAGTACGTAGTATACACAAATCCTCCGTGTATACACTGTACCTATAACACGTGCACGTACTATAGCTTGTTAATCCAGGGAGTGCCTGAATAGCGACAGCGAACACTGATTGCCGTCGTATTCCAAGATTCCCGAGGTAACGCGACTTTGAATGGGTTGCAGAGTGGATGCCTGCTGCGTCGAATTACCAGGATTTCATTTGATTTACAAAAGGACAAGAGCATCATTGAATTATATTGCTACGTTTCCTAGACTCAAAGAAGAGCCAGCGGACTTGACTCGTCAAAATGAAATCAGGAAGTTCCACCCAGTACTCGTTTCCGTTACCATGGATAAGCCAAGACGCTTTATGAACTATGCGATATCCCTGGCATTTGTACCCAATACCAGAAGACTGCCTGCCAAGCAGAATATTATTCAAATGGAAAATAAAACTTGATCGTACAATTTTTAAAACAATTTTCAAAGCACTGTATCGCGGTACCGGATGTTGGATATTAACAAAGTTCAGCCGAATGTCGTTACACGTGTAACCCACCACCTTGAGCCTACATAAACGTCCTTCTTTCAATTGAAAATCATGCTGTCCCCGTTAGAGCAGTTTGACTCTGGATTAAAGCCTGAGAATAAGGCAGGAAACGGAAATAGAGAAATATCGTACCGGCGTCGTGCAACACCATTAACAGAATGTGGTTTATAGGACAACTTTATTGTATGCGCGCACGTAGAGAGCGTCGCGACGTCCGCGTTGATCGAGACAATGGGAACCTAAGCATTTCGACGATGTCGTTTAATGGGCCATTTAACGTTTACGGCCAGCGGGACCGGGACGCAAGGAAGGAGTACGAAGATACTTGCAATAGCAGCCGGACGTGTCCACGTGGATATCAGCCTTATCTACCGTAATTGAGAGAGTCTATCACGAGACATGAAATTCTCTATTTCCGTACCGGAAGTCGTATTGGCTTGCAAGAGCTAAATAAAAAAATAGCTAACTACAACCAACGAGCTATTCCCGTGAATCATTATTTGGACTGCACCCGTTAATGTATTTTCAAATATTTTCAAAACTAACGATACCGTACCTCCATTATGTTTGAAGATGGATGATAACATGGACAGGGTGTATAGGGCGCCGTTATATCGCCAGCGGCAACCAAACGAAATGCAGACAGTTACGTATTCCCGATCGAACTCGGCGAAATACCAAATGCGGCGAATAGCGAGTTGGCATAACGCCATAACGCAAATGACCACTGAAATACTGCCGCCATTATTGGCCGAGGCGTGATTGATACGAATACATTTCACGTTTACACTGAACCCGGCGTCATCTGGGACTCCATCCCTGTCGGCCCATCCTAACCTGTCAATCCGAGCTGGGCTTCTCTGCGATTCTTGACGATATCACCACACGTCCGATACGAATATAATTAACGGACCGAAATTTCGGCTGGTACCAAGAAGGTACTTGGTACATACATAGTACAGCCTTATAAAAGTAATATATCGAAAAATTCATCCGAATGATCATTTTTGTTTATTAACCTTAATAATTATATTCATCATCCAACCAAATTTTCAGCCACTTATATTTCCTTCGTTAATTCAATTGATCGAGTACGACAATCATCACCAAAAGTACTTCGTTAGTTATACGTATTCTCAGTATAAATATTCAGACAGGTATACATATGTCTCAGCACTACATAACGGTATCTGATTATAGTAGTAGAATATTTGCCTATAGTGCGTGTCTAGAACGTAACGTTTAATTACTTGACGTCTTTTAACCACTTTCAGCAGTCCATCCAACGTAGCCAATTCCCCCCAATCACCCCAACCCCGTAAACCCTTTAAAAAAAGATATAGTATATCCATGATATCCCCCACCCCCAAATCTCCACAAAAATAGACTTTCTTCTTGCTTCTCGGCCCACCCGGCCGACTCAGTGTACTAACCTTCATTTCAGGTCCTCCCGTCGAGGTGGGCGTCACCATGTACGTCTTGAGCATCAGCTCGCTATCCGAAGTCAAAATGGTACTATATAGGTCTTATCAGTCATTCCGCTGAATCAGTAATCATTCCGATCGTTAACCCTTACCCAAGCAACCATTTAGCGCCCATTAACGATTGCCGCTAATCTTCACACACTTATTCTTTAGACGATAATATATATCTGCGGGCTACTTTCTTAATGACCTGTGGAACACTTGTTAATACGAAGTGTCATTAGTAATGTAATCAGACCTGTTCACTTTTATAAGAATTTTGTACCATGGCATCACGATTATATTTGGTACGAGACTGTTGAGGAAATTCTATTTTTTTTTTTACTGATAATTCCTTCCAAGTTTTCTACAATTTTCTTATGGTCCACTTGAATTCACTTTAAACGCTGATAATTACACCTTGGTTAGCACGGTACCTAGAAACGCTTTCACGTTCAGGAAAATTGGCCTCTAGGGATACCTTCCACGGAAGCTATACTAATTGGATAGGACACGAATAGCTATAAAATTGGTTCCTCATCAAATCTTCTCCATTCCACAACACTTTTTTGATAGATTCATCTGGACGTTGATTGACAATTGGAGTCTTTGATTAATGGGAGTATAATTATTCTTAAATTATATAACTATTTTTAATTAATTTCATATCATGAGCATAATGTAAAAAATTTTACATCAAGTATTTACTAGGAATATCTCGTGAAACGAGGATTCCACGTGTCATACGAAATAGCCCGTGGACCATGTTACTTGCGACTTCGTGATGCAAAGAAAGAAAGAATTAAATAATCTGCCAGCTATTCTTACACACAATTTTTCTCGTACAAGCGCAATCTGTGATTGATCGAAGGAGCGAAGAATCCTCGCCCTAAATATTCTATATTCGCAAGGACGCAAGTCAAAGATAAATATAAAAAATAAGCACAGTTACGTACGCAAGGAATAGAAGAGCAAAAAAAACATAATTTAAAGTAAACTAAAAAAAAAGTACACATTTTTCAAACCGATCACACACGATTGAAAATCACAATAGTAAATTAACCTGGGATGTTTCCACTTCGCAATCACAGAGTCCGCCACGATTGAGCCCCGCATGACGAATTAATTAATTCTGTAAAGAGATCATGATCTATATTCTCCGAATCTGAAATCACACGGCACAAAAGTAGCTGGATTACGTGTGTCCTACCTGAGGCCCCGTTACACTGACCTCGGATCATCTCGAAAGGTTGTTCTGTTTTTGTGGTGCGTCCATTAGTGCGTTAGAGGGTGTGTGGTTAGCCACCGCATGCAATTTACTAATAAACTATATAATATTCGCTACCATATACTATATACATATATATATATACTTATATAAGTCATTATCACGGGCATTACACGCACATTATATATATGTATATCCCTGTACATACATATACATATAGCATCGTGACAATTATCAATCCTCGACGCGTTATCTCGATCCTCGATCGATCCTTATCGATCAGGATGGAGACTTTTCGAAACACGAATGACCCCCTCGAACCTACATAGTTTCACGTATATTTTTCTCCCTTTGTCACGTATATTTTTCTCCCTTTGTCTCTCACAAAATGGCCGCGGTCGTGGATCCACGTGAACATGGTTGTCACGATCCGAACCCACATGCGTAGACATGACAGATGGCACTTTTGCACGCATCTTCGTGAAGCTGCCTGCGAAAGTATGTACGAATATTTAAGCCGGAAAGATAATCTGTGCCTTTTTTATATAATTACGTACGAGTAAAATAAAAAAAAAGTATGTCTAACACACACAGATTTGTACGTTTGTTACTAATTGTAAGAAGCGACACAAAAAAAATATCGCATCGATATTCTATAATTATTGATACGCATGTGGTTTTTCGTAGGATCAGTCTATTGGACTGATTAGCGAGTTAGTTTCTTTGTTTATTTGAAAATACGAAATACATTATATTATACATATACCACACATCCCGTTAGACGCTAGCTGCTATGCTGCGGCTGCTGAGATGGGCTGCTCGCTGCCATCACTGATAATCTTTCTTATTTCAACGCTCGTAATCGCGTCCTGATCTACGTCGAATAACGACGACGATACGTAAAGCGCGATTATTTGATAATAATTATCAATAATCCTTCCGTGACCGTCGACCACGACCCTCGCAATATGTACAGCAAGAGCAATGAAAACGATGCACTGTGCGTGGGGAAGGTAAACGATCTTTAAACGGTTGGATAAAAAAAATCTATAGCTGTGCGTTGGAGAGAAAAAATATACTCGGACGAGAAATCAAATCTAATGAGTGTGAAATAGCTGATAGTTGAGAAGGTGGACGGACAGTCGGAAACGAAGGGAAGGCAAGATAACAAGAGACGGAAGTTAAGACGGCTTGTTAAATGACAAACGAACAAGAGACTACGACGATATGTAGATATATCGTGCGAATCTAAGCCCTATTAGAAATCTAATCGAGGGAGTATCTAGTGACTTCAATGTTTATCCAGATTCAATAAAGGCGCTTTAAAGACATAGTCAGAACACTATCAAGTGCTGTGGAACTTTTCTTTCTATCGACTCGATTCCTGGCAGCGCTTCCTAGTACCTGAGCTTTCGACGTGGAGTAAATGTGACTTAATTAATTTTACGTTGAAACCAAAAATCATAATTATATTTATTGAAACACTTGTATACTGCCGAGTTTTTATTATTTCACGTTGAATAATGTATCCCTTTGATTAATTTACAACCCTTACTTTTCAATTTCAAATCTAGATTCGTACGAGCTTCAGTCACTGGATGACAGATGACGAGATTTCGAGTGGTTCCTTGATTCTGCCCTTAAAACGCCTTGATTCAATCAAGACAACTTCTAGGCAATTTTGACTATTTAGTTAGTTGCTGCATACAGCTTTCTGAAAGCGAAACCCGCAAATACAGAATTTCAATAGTCCTAAGGTAAAAACGTCACGATGATAACGAGACTCTTATCGAAAATGTGAATTTTTCTAGCTTGGAAAGCAACGAGGCCGACGAGTCCTGTTGATTTGGTTCCGTACAGGGTGTGAGCTCTCTTCGACAAAACGTGAGACTTTGCCTCTGGCCAATGTCCATCTAAAGTACGTACGGGACGAGGAGAGTCCAAGAAATAAAATATCATAATAATGATAATGAAATGGATTCTCGTCGTCCCTCGCGCGGTACCACAGTTATTCAATAGCCTCGAAGGAAGCTTTCCATGAGAATACCGAAAACAGTGTGAACGATGAGGAACATCGCGCTCTGAGGGGCAGAAGCAAAGATGACCTCAGTTAAATGGAAAATAATTGGAGATCAGAACGACCAAGGCGATTGGTTTTGTTGATTGCAGGTCCGCCCGTGGAGGTCGGCGTCACCATGTATGTCCTCAGCATCAGCTCCGTGTCCGAAGTGATGATGGTACAGTGCCTTATTCATAAAACTCACATCGACACACTCTTGTCTCACCTGTGACCCAAGAACCTATTCCACGAGTTCATTTTGATTTATCTTATAAATTCTTCATTACGTTTTTATCCTATTTCGAAAAAAATCCTTGTACAACCTTTCCTCGAGAGGTGCATAGCATATAAGGGATACATCATCTGACGATCTTTCGATATCCCCCTATTCTTCTGGGAGCGGTTATCGGTGATATTAAAAAAATATGAATTTTTCTATGAAGCAAATGTCTTCAGATATTACAAAATTAAATAAAAGTAACATTGTCGTTTCCGAGGGTGAAGCCGATTTTTATCGGACCCGTTCGTTACCTTGAATCCATCTTATCCTGCAGCTGGCAATTATCTTGAAATTTAGTGTGATCCCTCTTCTCGGAGCTCACATTTAGCCCGTTGTGACGATCCCTGGGCAACATCATCGTATGGCCCATCAACTCATTCAACCGCGCCCCGTCGATCGACCTCATCCTCTAGTTCCGTCTAGCAGAAGATGATCCTTTCTTTTTCTCCGCCTACCTTTACTTGATCTTTAAGCTGTCCCTCTCCCTCTCCCTCTCCCTCTCCCTCTCCCTCTCCCTCTCTCTCTCTCTCTCTCTCCCTCTCCCTCTCCCTCTCCCTCTCCCTCTCCCTCTCCCTCCCTCTCCCTCTCCCTCTCCCTCTCCCTCTCCC
>JARQSV010000373.1:244520-259539 GCA_030142285.1 Calameuta idolon
TCTCTCTCTCTCTCTCTCTCTCTCTCTCTCTCTCTCTCTCTCTCTCTCTCTCTCTCTCTCTCTCTCTCTCTCTTTCCATTACAGTATAGTAATACACCGAGGTACCTCTTATATTCGCGACAAGATCAAGTAGCCTCTATGAATATACATATATGTGTATATACATTATATAAATATATACATTATACTAATATATTAAACAGCCAATCAATTCTACAGCGACTTATTTAATGACCATAAATAACACCGCGAACCAATCAACAAATGCTTACTACGCGAATTGAGAGAATTCGCGAAATCTTCGTCACGAAGATGCCCCCTATTAACCTTGTGCCCCGCGCCGCGTGGGGAAGCGTACCTACTCGTTGAGAAGAGCTGATAGAACACGAATAAAGGAAAAAGTATTGACAATGACGGACAAAGTAACATATATAAGAAACAATTTAGTCATCTAACGACTAAACGATGGAGAACTTCGTATCAGCAGGGTAAATAAGTGTAAAGTACGAGCTTGAAATTCATGTGAAGCCCCGGCAGATGGCGGGAGTGGCGCGTCGATCTTGCAGCCACTTTGCGAAGGATACGAAGAAACCCTCGACGTGTGGTACACATATACGGTGAAGAATTTGTACGGAGAAAATTGGGTCAGAAATGTATTACCAGCAATTTCTCGTTATTTGATGATACATATAGAGATAATCACGCATGTAGACACAGAGACGAAAATAGGACAGGAGTATCTTTTTAATTTAAAAAAAAATACTTAACGCGTCCAACAATACCTGAAAGGCCATACACAGTTTTCAGAATGGTTGTGGATAGGTCCGGATGTCTATATCGAACTCTAGGAAAAGCTCTCGAAAAGGCAGATACACAATGTCAGTGTGCGACGACGGGTCGTTTGTTGGTCGTGGATCGCGTGCGAGAACCCTAAGTGATTTCGCTGAAAAAGAAAAAAAAAAAAGAGAAAATGCGTGAAACCCAAATATATACGTACATACATATACATTATACATATATACATATATATATTACATAACAATATGAAGTACGCATAGTAAAGCACGGGACCTCCAAGCATATCTAATCGTAAAAACTCGATACAACGAAAAAGAAAAAGAAAAGAAAAAAAGTAAACGAAACAGAAAAATCTCTATTTACCATCTCTTTCCGTATTTCTCGCAAGAGTTTGCGAGAGGTCCATGTCAATTCTCTAAACCATTGTCAGTGTGTGTGCAGTGCCGCTTTTGGTCGCTGCTGGCTCATGTGTGTGCTGCTTATTATTGCGAATGACGCGACTGCGACGCGTCGCCTGCGTCCTGCATTCGAAACACGTATTTGGGTTTCTTGGTTCGCGCGTGCGCAGATCGTCATTTCTAAAAGCTTCAACGTCGAGCCGCCCTTTTAAACGTATTCCACGTATATTCTGTACGTAAGTTGCACGTATTACGCAGGATATTTCGTTGAACCGGGATGAAATAATAATTCGCACGAGAAATGACGATAGGCTCCCACGAATCCAAATGTGTTTCGCAATTCGTTAGGCATTCCACTTCGTCTGTTATTTAGTACATATATATATTTATATATATATCTATCTATATTTATATATATACACATATTCATGATGTCGTTGTAAGGTCTAATTGCCTGTTCGCTTCAGTGCCTGAATCGCTTGCCTGTAAACGCTTCGAGCATGCTTGCATATTCTCTATGCATATTAGATCTATATATGTATATTATATACCATATACACGTGTCTCGCCTATCCTTTCACGATCGTCATTATCCTAACGTAAATTAATTTCATAGCGAGAAACTATCGATCACATACATATTCAAGATTCATAGCTATATGCAAGTATGGCAAAGTTACGTAAATGTTGTTTAAGAAATTTTCAGATAAATAAAATTTGAAATTTTTCTTCGATATCGAAACTTTTGTTATCGTGTTCTAGAAACGTTATTCGCAAATAAAAGTGTCCAATGATTAATGCGAAAATATATAAATTTGCGTGATAGTTTTATTTCTAGACAATCGTTTGACATTGCCTGAAAATCAATGGAATTTGCTTGGCGAATCTATTTCGAGTCCTTCAACTCACTGGTAGCACGTGTGTGATCCTAGTACAACAGGACACGGGATAATCAATAGCGACAGTCACCCAGTGATATTGGAGAAGATATGCCTGCTGTGACGTAGCATATACATATCGAGTACCTATATGAAGTTGTGATAAACGTATAACGATAGTCAAAAGGAAATTGGTAGGTATATACATTAAGAGCGAGACAGAGATCCAAAGTGGTGTAAGGTTTGTATAAGGATTTTTTGACTCAATGAATTTGGATTTTCTAAAATAAAGAAAAAAAAAGCGATACCACTCAATGACCCGTATCCATGACAATAGGCAATAGGAGGAGATGTGATATATTTATTTTCTTTCTTTATTCTCCCTTCACATTCTTCTCGTGTGATATGGATATTATTTTTAATACATATATATATATATATATTCCATATATCATTTTCCGTATTTACTTCAGCTCCTCCTCACTTTCGTTTTCCTCTGGTCTTTTAGTCTCTCGCAAATCCATCCCTTTAATTCAGTAGTTTCGGTAAATGCGAGAAACGTTTTGGAATTTTTGCACAGACCTACGACCCAACCCTCTTTGGCCTTTTTGCGTATTTATAGAATATTAGTAACGCAAGTTGCGCGTTTCTTCCTTACGCCTTTTCTATTCCGTCATTAGGAAGAATATGTGTATTTCAATATATCCATTCTCCTGATCCGAAGAATGAGGGTTGAAAAAGAAAGTGCTGTACCCTCGTGCCATTTCTTTTTCCCCCCTTTTCCACTCTTTTAGATCAACTGCTTTCTCGACGCTGCCTTTTTTCTCTTGCTCTCTTTTTTTCTCTTGAGAAAGAAAATAGCGCTGATCGTTCGTTCAGCCATTTTCCACGTGAGAAGAAATCGAATACTGAAAACCAGCAGGTGAATGACTCTCTTCTCTAGAATTCTCGCTCTCTCTTTCGTTTTCTCTCTTTTTTACTCTTTATCTATTCAAGGTATAAATGAAAAGCTATCTCTCCCTCTCTTTCCTTCGGCCATGCTAGAAGATTAGTATCTGGCTTGTAGATCGGTAAACCCGATGAACTAGTTAAGTTCAAGGGGAGCCCATTACGTAAAAGCGGAAATTAGAACCGACGTATCATCTCAGCTCTGCCAACGGTGCAAGAACTCAGTGAACTCATCGATTCACTGATTTCGCATACTTTACCCAAACGATCGGAAACGGATCCCGGATTGCTATCCTGGCTTATATCAGGATTACAGCACCCTGGGAATAAACAGGTAAACAACCCCTTTCTATTTTACCTGAAATTTCAAAATTTCATGCAAATAGTGCTATACTTCGGTAAAACCTACTATGCATACTATATACATATATCGAATTTGAGCGTTCTAATAATTAAAAAAAAATTGACAATTAAAATAGAAACCGTTTCCATGGAAACAGTCGTCGATATTTAGTACCACACTCAAATGCACCAAGATTTCTGTCAGCACCAGAAGTCCGACTTTTTCAACAATGATTCGCAACGTAGAAGAAATCTGAATAATTTTCCAGTAGCAATGCGCGAGCCCTTTGTTAATAGTCCGTTAGCATACTTCAAAGCTTTAGGGTGTCAGCCATAAGACATGGCAGGGCCGCAGTGCGCCTGGAGTGTCGCCAAAGGGGCCACCGGCACCAAACCAGATCATGGAACCAGCATCCAAAACCAGCCGACAACATCCGGCCAAGAGTTATCGCGTGGCCACGCTCGGTGCAAACGTTTTATTTCTCTAGGAGGACATTCGGAGTCGCTTACTACCAAAAATATACGATTGGTTCGTCCTTGTGAGATTCCCAAGAGCGACGATTTTAAAAAGTACGGAAAGAGAAAACCGATTACTTGCAGTGAAGTTAACGTCATCTTCGTCGCACCCGACTTCCTCACTTTTTATCTTCCATGAACCGGAAGGTACTCTCTTTGAACGTGGACTGGACTTTTCTGACGCTTTTATTTTCAGACGCCAGTTGAGTGCAAGTCCTTACTTTCCAAGAATGTCCTTTAGAGGATCCTCTCGTTTGGTATTGCTGGCGATGAAAGACACTCAATGGAGAGAAAATCAATGGCCACTGGTGCTTTTTGAAAATATTGCCGAGAGCAGCCAATCCTGATTAGTAATCATTTAAGACTTTGAGGAGACATACTTTTCGATCTGAAGATTAAATTTATTTTTTGATATTTCTATGTCACGTTGATGGGTAGTTGTAAATTATTTCGGAAATTGTCTTCACAATTTTTGCTCCCCATACGTATAACGGACACGTGAGATTCACTATCAGCCAATGAAAGGGACTCGAATCTTCGGCGGTACGAGAGCAACGAATGGCCAAGTCGTGTTACAGTTACCTACTGAAACGTAATTCATGACGTAACATTTATACGAAACGTGACTGGATTGCCGATTTCAATGATATTTTACTGGATATGGTATGTTTATCTACTTGCTATCATCTGGCGGATTTATCAAGTACCTCTTGGTATGAGGTAAAAGTGGGTTGTTTACCGTGAAAGGGTCGGAAGAGGTTATGTATTGTGTATCGAATAAACTTCCTGTTAAACTAAATATTCCTGAACTCGACTTCCGAGCAGTGGCTACTTTGCCGCAAGTTATTCCCGTTCGAGAGCCACCGGATATTTCAGTTTCCGACGAAGCCGCCTGGGCAAACATCGATTAACGGGAGAAGGCTTAGTCGGTCCAATGATTAAAATTAATTAATATTGAATTGATTGACTTTCCGGGGATGCAACGTCCTGACATTAAATTAGAATAGAGAATAGATTTTAACATTGATTATTCCTATCATACGTATATGTACTTTACCTACATAGACTATACTATACTGTAATACGTACAGTGTACTGTCTTCATTCTTTGATGGAACCCTTTTGTTCTCGGTGAGAGAAGTAATTTCATTTCTGCCTTTCCAGAGTACTGAAATAGTGCTGATTTAAAAAAAAATCCAAGATGCACCTGCTGTGCACGAGAGGTTAGATAGGTTTTCTTTTTTTTTTTTTTTCAAGGAATAAGGAAAAACTTCATCATCCCCTTACCTAACGTTACACTATACATATCTAACCCCAGCTCTGTATAGTTCAACTGACCTATTAAAGACAGCCGACCCAGAAAGTATTTCCAAGAACAAATTTCATTCGAAGTCAAAGACTTTCGAGAATAGTTTTCTTGAGTAAATGGCGACTCTACTTCACTCTGGATTATAGGAGAGGTTTGAGAATCAAATTATTTTTTACTACTTCTGCGAACAAGAAATGTCCTCGATATATATACTCCTTCGTCACTGGTAATGTGCAACCCTCGTTAAACAATTAAATTTTACGTTTTGCAATAGAACAAGACATAGGAGGTTAGATTTAAATCGGCATGTCTGATGATAAATTACTACCCCAGTTACCGATCATCGTATTGCGTGTCACTGGAACATTGGTACTGATACGACCAAGATATCAAAACCCCATAGTTACTCATAGCATCCATTAACAATTCTGCAATAACGTTAAACGCGACAGATCCTCATAAATTAAAGATCAATAGGATAATAAAATTGCCCTTAGACAATTCCAAGGGAAATAACATCCATAAAGCTACTGGATCGATCTAAATTTTATTGTGCCTCGCCAAAGCTCCGTTACTACCCTAAAAAATACTTGAGAGAAAAAAAAGAAAATAGAAAGAAATATTATCATGCTACCGACCTAATAAATTTCAGAACTATATTTTCTCTTGTTCCAAGAGAAGTCCCTCGTTGCACAAATAAATATTTGTGTCCCGAAAATTCCACTCGCTTAATAAAATGGCTGAAAGACTCAACTGATTCAAGCTGAAAAATGAAATGCAAAACGGTACAATATTCCAGCTCCAGCCTCAAGCAGTTTCTGGCGATGAGCTTCAAGTTTTAACCGCGCCAAGTCGTCGTCATTTCTATGAAAGTAGTTAAGAAGGAAACGCTTCAAGCGACAGTCGGATTCTGCTTTCAAGATTGAAATCGACAAGAGGACTCGTACCTGCCATAGGTCATTCGCTTAATAAAAAGCCACCACGTATATTATTCAAATAAAGTCAACCTACTATTATATCTCTCCATCAAAGTCAGGTAGAGATGATCTTTCTTTTTTCACTAAAAAAAATTCCAATTGGTTCGGCACTGACAGCAACCTTCGTCTCTAATTTACATTCAATTAATTTGCATCGATAAGTGACACACGTACCAACCTACGTACGTATATACGAACTCCACGATAGATACATGCACAAGATACTGAATATAGGCCAACGAGACTGATGTAGATCGGCTCTAGAGATTTGGCCCGAATGGCATTTTATTGACTTGGATAGTAGATTCAAGTAAACGATTTCGAAAAAAATTATTCGCCAGACGTGTCCGTCAGACCAATACAGTATCTACTTCGTGTAAGTTTGTTACCAGCTAAATATACAGTGCAATGAGCAAATATTTAATTTTACTAGGATGCAGTAGAAATGTCGATACTATGCACCGAGCAATCTTTTGTTGGTGCGATAAATGTATTTTCTCTCTCCCACTCTCTGTTTATCATCAGCATATAAAAGGTAGTATCTACAGTGATAATATAAGAATAAAAAAAGTCGGAATCTTGAAACTGTAAATTATCGGAAAGTATACGGCGAGGCATCGAAAGTATAAATGCATGGCATCTCGTGCATGAGTCTCTATATTATGGATACATAGTCTGGAAATGCATGCTGCATGAATATCTAGTTAAACTATCCCACTAGATACAATTATCCCTTAATACCCTTTCGTATACACTAACCTTTCGATCCTTATTATATTTCCTTTACAATGTCATCGATGCGCCTCGGTGCTACTATTCGCACAAAATTTGTATAAAAGAATCATCCGATTAAAATTATTAATAATTTATTATTATATATCGAGTCTTTAATGGAAATGGCTGCATCCAGTGATTATATTAAAATCTAATATTTCCTTTTGAATATATCAGAAAAATTCATCGGAAGTGCACAATAGTTCGTTTCGTGTAATAAATTTCCTGTAAAATTGTTACTAGGAAATTGTAAAAAAAAAAAAGTTACTAGATTCTGCAAACAGCGAGTGCATTCGTTTCAAAGACATTAGGAAGCTAAGGAAACGACTGGCGGAGTAAAGATCGGCTCTAAAACTATCCGAAGCAGTGATAAAGATGCTCATAAAAATTAGTATCGGGTCGGTTAAGCGTTTGAGATCGTTTGGGTCAACGGGCGTTACTTTTCCTTATGGAGGTCAAGTAGGAAGGAACTACCCGTAGATTCTGTCCATGAAGTAGCTGATTTAACGGGGAAATGCTTACTCTTTTCATTGCTTCGCTAAAAAGGTGCACGCGGCCACCGACCGGTAGGTTCACCCGTTAGCTGGGATAGGTAGGTTCAGTAACTACTACCCAGGTCACGTGAGTATCCTGACTATCGTTCCACTGGCATACCTGATAATGGTGCATGGCAGCCAACCCGGAACGATGGCTGGAATAGCATATATATATATATATATATACACACACACATATCTGACCAGGGTAAATATACAGTATACCTATAACATAGACGGTCGGTGCTATAGAGGAGAATCTAAAAAGATCCCCGGGTCAATAAGATAATTCAATTTATATATATTTTATATGCCCTTTTTATATTTTTGCTATTTCAATTTGCTCTATTGATAATAAAAATTCAAGTATTTTTGTTAAAAATATTTTTAACATTTATTCACCCGATGGTACCGAAATTACAGCGGAAAGATATTTTTTTTTCATATAGTTTAGAGAGGTAACTTGAATTTCTAAACGATTTTGTTTGAATGTTTGATCTCTTTGAGCGTCGTGGATATTACTTTTTGTACATATTCTTTTTACAGTGGAGTTCATACACTCTGAGGTATTATGGTTCGAGTTTAAATTAAATTTACAAATTTTATCATTTGCGGATTCAGTTTTCTTTATTGTGACATTTTTAGAGCTCGAATGCACTTTTAATAACGAAAGGAACGTTATGCTTACTCCTTTCAGATTCATAAGCATGTTTATGGTGAATTAATTTTCATATATTCGTGACTGACTGTTGAAGAGGTTGTACAGTTCATGCAGTTCCGATGAAATTTAATTTAAAAAATAATGATAATTTGTATGAAGTTGTATAGTAATTTTTTCAATGGAACAAGTTTAATAAACACGATGCACTGGATGCATTTTCATTAAGGTACAATAAAAATATTATATACTCCATAATTACAAGGGACACTATAAATTATATGCAGATTAATTTAATAATAAAAACAAGGGCTAATTTTATGCTGCAACTTCATTAAACCTTTTAATTAATTTCTTATCATTTTATCAACAATTTCACATATATTCGTAGAATTCATACTATCATTCCGTGCCAATTTCATACAACTTGTTTTCGCAGAGGCAACGGCATTCCGCATTTGATTCTTACCGTTCGTTTTGGAAAAGCTTCTCGACGTATATCTACTATCGTTTAAAGAATTCATACGACAATTCCCTATCGCATTAATACGAATGACCGTCAAGTGGTTGCCTTAGATCTTTATACTCAAAGAAATTCCATTATCAATAACAAATTTTGCGTTCTCAAAGAATCAATGAACTCAATCACTAGACGAACGGCAATATATCTTCCAAAATTCATAATGCCAAATAAGATATATGTATATCGTAATATTAAATATATATCTATATACCATATCCTAAAGAAAAAGGATGTTCCGTACAATTCCGAAATACCTACAACCAGTAGCTGAATGACTGAAAATATAAAAAAGCAGAACAAATGGCAACCACTTGGCAATTGATTTCGCTCTATCGAGTTTCATCCCTCCCGGCGAAAATCGATGTTGGAAGAATCAGAGGTAATCTCGCGAAACGATAAAACCGGGACTCCAAAGAAGAAAGCGTCCTTTACTCACGATTCGCCCAGTCTCTCTTTAGTTAAGTAGATGCTCCATATATACTGGAAAAAGCGTGAGAGACCGCAATCCGGAATGCAAGTCCGTCCTCTATAAAATTCTTCCAACGTTTATCGCTACAAAAAAAAAAAATAACATGACGTATTAAAAACTGTAATTAATAATATTTCTGTGTCATCCCCTATCAGGACTTTACGCTGGATTTTTACTTTCGGCAATTCTGGACGGATCCACGGCTCGCGTTCAAGCAACGACAGGGCGTGGAGACGCTCAGCGTGGGTTCGGAATTCATAAAAAATATCTGGGTGCCGGACACGTTCTTCGTGAACGAGAAACAGTCATACTTTCACATCGCCACGACGAGCAACGAGTTCATCCGTATCCATCATTCAGGCAGTATCACACGTAGCATACGGTAAGTACAGTAAAGTCAACAGTGACAATAATTTAAATAATTATATAACATGTGTACCAAAGCAACTTATCAAGTCTATAATAACCACGAGCAAACGATAATTCCCAGGACGTATCGCTTAGGGTGCGTCCCTAAAGTATCGTTCAGCCGCCACATTGGCCATAGACACATGTCATGTAGGTTAGAATTCCACAGGCAATGAGTTCATCCCCACGACAATATCCGCGTCTCACCGGTGTTGTTACTTTCTCTTGTCTCTCTTGCTCTTTCACTATGGATACATCACCACACCCTTCTCATACGAGCCCTTATGCTCTCCAGAGTCTTTCTGTATTAACGCTCGAGCTATATTCAGAAGCCATGCATATCTAACTTATACGTCGACTGCTAGGTACTTTGGTTCGTAGCTACGCCGCTGTACGGCGCTGCTTTAGTTCGAGACTACAGGCGTTATGAGGCCTCTTCTGCTGTGTGTATATTTATATTTATATATATAGTGAAATATATATATATATTGCATCCATTGCACAATGAGCCTATACAGTGCTCCCGTGCCGTCCTAACGGTCTATACCCAGGGTATATTGCAAACTACGGTACTCTCGGACTCCCACTGCCCTTAACCATAACGTATCGCTCGAGAAAAGAGCGTCCATCCTTGCTAATATTGCGAAATACTCTGACTACGGCTATAGCTCTAACTATATGATTACTGTTGGATATCAGTAGCTAGAGCGAGAGTACCAGGGATATTTCATTCAATGAATGACACACAAGGGCCCCGTGTTAGTCAAGTGCAGATAAAACAAAGAAATAGAATTTCTTCCATTAAATATTAATAGTATCAAGACTTCGTTGTGAATGTGTATTAGATAATCAACTTTTTTTGTGTAATAATCTATATATCTATATATATATAGATATGGAATAGGGCATACGTGTATATCTTCGCAGACCGCGATTATATCTCGTGCCTTTGGGTATCGCGATTTATTTCACTGTTCAGAATAACCAAAAACAGTATCCCGCCCTGGATACTTTTTTAAATATCTTTGATAATTCCGTAATAGCCTTCAATGAAATACGAATACTCGCCACTCTAACGTATTCACGGTGTAGCAGCAACTAACCGGCCAGGGCAGCCAACACAGGCCGACGAAAATTTAATGTGAGATCGCCGACAGTGGCGAGGGGAGGACTAAAGTGGCCAACAGTAAGGGAGTAAAAGTTAGGTTAAGAATCGGAATAGTGAAAAAAAAAAGAAATGGAAAGAGAAACGGCGGTTACGTGCGACGCCCTCATTAGCAGCGCCGCGACGACCGCAGCCCATTCTACCTTCAAACAGTTTATTCCCTTTTCTTTTTTCTTCTTTATTTCTTCTTGTGCCGATATCACCGCTTGTTACTGAAACTCTATCGTGTCTACCACTTATCCCACTCTTCACCCGAAGATCATGCTCATCTCACGATTGTCGTTTAATGAAATGTCTACGGCATCTGTTGTCGGCACAGTCATGGGCCTGGTCCGTAAAATTGTGCAAGGACCTGATGGATGCTTTGGGGAGTCGTACGATTCACATGTAACCAACACGTTTCCGGCTCAGCTTTCTTCTCCAGGTCAAATCTCCACGGACCGTCAGGAAATCATCTCAGAGATTTTCCTTCCTGCAACGCAATTCATCAAAACCTCGATCCCCGCTTCTCCCTTTACTCGCAATCTCCTCCTACCTAGCTCTTCTCTACATCCACATACTCATCCAGCATCCTCATCCATTCAGACATCCTCCTATCGCTAACGGCTTACCCTTGCCCAGATGATGGATGTTGTGTGTTCTCGCATCATCTGTGGCAAAGGCCGTCGACCAATTCTACGTTAACTATGCATGTCTCACTATTCTACTGAGTTCAGGTGGGAAACTGTTTCGTTTCTTCTTCTCTGCTAGAATATTATGAAGCCATTGTGCTCAGCGTGGATGCTGGAAGATAATACAAATACTTGCGATTAATTTTCGGTGTTTTTGAAAAAAATTCGAAGAAACTAAAGGAACAAGGGGGGGGGGGGGGGGGATCGAGAATGATTAAATCATTTTTAACGTTACAAAACGTTTTCGAACCTTTTTATTAAATTTTTTAAAACGTTCACCTACCCTAAATACTATTCGTGGATATTATCCTTTTAAAAAAGGACGTTACGTGGACACGTAAGGAAAGCACTGATAAATTTTTTCGATAGAGTGTATTTCATTGCCTGTAAACAGTTCTCGTCCTGTATTGCGTACTACGTTCGAAAGCGACTGAAATCTACAACGCGATACCTACGTTATTTCACCGCGTTATTATACCGAGTCAACAGCTCGATTTTAATTGCTGCCAACCCAAGACAACGAGGCTGAAGCTGGATAACGCTGACGCTTTATTTTTCTTGCACTTCAACCCCATGATCCGGGAACACTGAACTTAATTCCCATTCACGTCGAGTTGAGATCGAAGTCATCCCCTCTTCTGTTATCTTCAATTCTATTCTCTCTTTTTCACCTTTCTCTCTTTCACTGTATCACTTCGCCGCTACTCCCGCTCTCTCGCTCTCGTTACGCGTCCTACCTTCTGCTTCTGGTCTACGTGAAAACGTTTGAGTGGCATCAACGAACTGACTTGTTGGGTAAGAGGGGTTGAAAACCGCGTCAGAGTCTCGACCTAGCACTAACTGACATTTAGCGACAAAGCGGAAGCGCCCGCAAATCGGTTGATTGGACCGTTCTCAGCCTCCTGTTCGTTACTGATTTCAGAGCCGGGCAAAAGCACCGGTGTAAATAATAAACCGGAATCAAGACTGTCAAATATTTGTCGTTAATCTTCAAAGTGGTCCTATACTAACATGAGAGCATGACGTTTCAGAAATTAATACCTAAATAGTACAGTTATACATATAAGATTTCCAGGTACGAAAAATCCTATTTGATTTCTCCATTGTGCACTTTAATAAGATGAACTATAGCTTTTGTTATTTTAAAAAATATAAAATTACTATATTCTTACAACTTGATTACATTCGATTCGCAATGTACACATATATCTTGATTATCCCGCAAATATGCACCTGCCGATTGGTTCGATAATTAATAAGCCGCAAAGTTGTTTTCCGCAGTTTTCATCGAGGCATATGTATATTCAACTTTTGAACCTTCAGTGTATACTGCATCCGACCCTCATCAAATACTGGACATCATATGCATTATGCAAGATTAAATTATATTCGGATACTCGTGATACCACGAGCACGTATAACCCACCCATACATATACTCCTCATTAACAACTATTTCTAATTTATTTACCCTCGAGTATATAATCGTTAAAACACGCTCGCACGATCGATCGCCATTTTATAGTACGAAAATGCGCGAGTCTAAAAATTCTACACACTACTGCCAGTGATACGCGATCATTCCTATATTCAAGTAACTATATCAATTATAGAAGTAAATATTTTCAAATTTCTATATATACCATTTACATCCCAATATATAATATATGCTGCATAATAATATATCGTTTTATACTTTGTTTCAGCTTAACCATCACTGCATCGTGTCCAATGAATTTGCAATACTTTCCAATGGATCGACAGCTCTGCCGTATTGAGATTGAGAGTTGTAAGTAACACACTGAATTTATGAACGGGACATGCAACTCTTTGCAGTCTCGCTACGTGAAACTTTCTACGAGCACAAAGTTATATCCAGTCGTACGTCGATACATGTAAGGGAAGTTATATAAATAAAAAATGAGGAATTCTCAAAAGGCAGTCATCCCAGCATACTAAATGCCATCTCTCGCTCTCAGACAAGCAGTTAAGCTTCGAGAATATTTACCGATCGATTTCAGATTCAGATCGAGAAGACAATTACTACCGGTACGCGTGGAGTGACGAGATCCGCTCGGTTCGCACTAGGTATTACCCAGTGCACAGGCGGCACCCTGTAATTCGAACAATTCCGATTTATCGAAGATCGATACCGTACACAGTTTACCCTCCATTAAAGCTCATTTATCTCTTCGGCAATAAAACAGTCTGCCTGCGGTAATCTCTCAAATTATTGGCGGACATGTTGTGCGCCGCAGTCCGCGCTGGGGCAAATTATTGAATTAAGCATAAGCCGTACGGACGAATGAACGAGATCTAATCAAAATACTGTTTCAGTTTACCTGCTTGCGGTACGTAAACTGCAACCAATTAGTGTGGCAGGCCAGGGAATGATATTAATTTTGCACATCGGATATACCTGTATGACAGTCACTGTTTACAGAGCTGTTGTTTCCGGTACCGATTTCCGTGTAATCGTAATAAGGACACTAGCTTTCTGATCGGACTGTAATTATTTAACTTTTTATCGGAGAATTTTTATGATTATTATATTGATTAACGGATATTTTAAGATTTTTAGTGATGACGTCACTCATTACGATATACAACGATATACTCTGTATGCGGGATGGCTGCCTGTTCCGTGAGGTTTATCTTTAGGCGTGTTCGGAAATTGATAATTATGTGTCACGTATGGCAATGGAGTTACATGAACGATAAAAGGTACGGGCCTTATAAATAAATTATTTAATTGTTTTACGTAATGAATACAGCTGTTTGAACGTGAACAAGTACGCGCGACGTTCAATTTCCTTGGGTACTGCAGCGATGCTGATTCTACTGATACTGTTTCTACATTGCGTTAGGTCGGACTTGTCGATCAGGGAAAAAGTGCATATTGATGTCTGGACTGCGTCAAAGCATTTGCCGTGAACGGAGATCGAACTCACGTCGATTTTTCAGAATACGTTAATCCTTCTGGCCCTTGGCGATTCGATCTGCTTTGATAATTCGATCAATTCGCAAAATTTCATCAAACGATTGCATGCAGTCGGGTCAATTGATGCAAAATTCACGTTTGAGTAATGAATACGGAATTTTGTGGCATCCACAAAAATTCACTCTTGATCTAATACTGCAGTCCAGGTATAACGTGCGAATTGGAGGAATAACGAAGAATTTAATCCAATCTCAAAATTTGTACTCGGAGTAATCTTACGAAGGATCGAAACCCCATTGGCATATCGAAATTATTATTTTGTGGTTTATACGTACTGTTTTCGCGATGCTTTTCAGATAACCAATACCAAGAAATTCAGAAGCATATTCATCTCAAGTATACGAAAAAAACGTTAATGCGTTTTTTATTTGTTTTGAATACAAATTTTTTCTTGAACATTTCGTATTTTTCGAATTTCCCATTTCCCATGTATACAACATCTTGTATTTCCCTTTGAATTCTCTCCCGTCATTCTCTGTCCTCTCTAATTCCCTCTCATGTCTTACTCTCATGTCTTACTCTCATGTCTTACTCTCATGTCTTACTCTCATGTCTTACTCTCATGATCTCTCTCTCTCTCTCTCTCTCTCTCTCTATCTCTCTCTCTCTCTCTGTCTCTGTGTCTCTCTGTCTCTCTGTCTCTCTGTCT
>JARQSV010000373.1:259639-282765 GCA_030142285.1 Calameuta idolon
GCGCTCTCTCTCTCTCTCCACTCTCTCTCTCGCGCGCGCCGCTCTCTCTCTCTCTCTCTCTCTCTCTCTCTCTCTCTCTCTCTCTCTCTGCCTTTTCTGCCTTTCATACAGCGATCATAACTACTTGAGCACAGTGTGCAGCTAAAAGCACCCAACATGCTTTCTCGTGAAGCGTCATCCAAAGCGTGACGATATAGAAACGCGGCTCGAGTAACACGAGACGGGACTCGTGGCGTGATGCAATTACGTAAAAAAAAGTACACGCAACAACGCGAGAGGCAGCGCAAAAGATCACAATGCCCCACAGCGTTAACAGATTTCAAAATGCCTTAGCGTTGCGCACTGTCTGATTATATAGAAACCGCTACGTCTGACCATTACGTATCCCAACTACTTTCAGCGCACTGAGCCACGTGCGCTCATTCGCAAGTTCCAGGAGTTACTGCAAATTGACCATATAACTTATTGATTCGCAGAAACCACCCTTGAGGCATATTCGCGATATCTCTTCGAAATATTATATGTAAAGCTTAGAGAGGGAAATTATATGTGTAATTGATGAGAATTCAGGACATTCCACAGTGACGTGAAATACTTGCAAGTAGTCATATCTCTGGAATTAGTATGGAATTACGAGTATTCCTTATGGGTATTGGTTAGAGATTATCAAATTTTTTTGAAATAACAAATAAAGGTAATGGTAAGTAATAATAACGGTGACAAAAAATATATATTTCAAACAAAAAAATTCAGGCGCGAGATATTACATATGGGGGCACGAAGTGAGACTAGGTCATTTTCATGCCGGAAGGCATGACAATTTCTTTGTCGAAAAACATTGGGATACCCTTTGGAGATGCTGGACAGAGTGGATATGTCTCTTCTGGGTCAGCCTTCAGCTTTATTTTTAAAAAATTTATTAGACTCGCTAAGCGGGATGCTGAAACCTTTAGGACTTACCATTACGAAATAAAAGTCTCCTTATATACGTATGATGACACTCGAATTATTCGACAAGGAGTGAAACTTGTATATGTCATCAGGAAAAATATCACAGAATTTCAGATCCTATCCGTTGAAGTAGAACAAGTCATACTTGAACCAGACGCGTCATTTACATACGTCATGAAGGGTGCTTTTAAAGGAATTCACTAAAACTGAAAAAAAAGGAATACGTTGAAAGGGTGGCAGAATCCACCTTCTTCAGTGTGAGTTACACTCAGGGTGAGCCGGCAGAAGAACAAAATAATAGTGCGCGGTTCGTCCTTACAAATTTGCAGTAACTTCAAGGCCTTGAAGCGTGAAAGTAGTGTGCGATCCGTAAGCAATTAGCATTGCTGCCAACATACGTCAGTCTTTACATAAAAAGTAATGTTCACTTATACGCTTACCAATCCGATATTACCATATAAAATTTGTTATGCAATGCGATCGTAATTTGATCCATAAGATCCTTGTATATCTTAATGGCTCTAGATCGTTCTCCGTATATACATATATATAGTACATGGCCCAGTCATCGCCCATATACCAGTAATCGTCTGTTGTTTTATAATACAATAGATTTTGCTATAGTCAAAGCACACACTGGCGAATACTGGCACGTGGCCGATGATTGGGCCATCCACTCTGTAGATATAAGTTGTACTTTGTTCAAGTAAAAAGTTAACATACATGAATTTAAAGGGCCAAAATACTTGATGAAATTAGAGCATAAAGAAATTGTTTTATATATGTACCGGGTGTATTAGGTTGGCAGCAATGCACAGAACGGTGATTGTTCCTCCAGGAAATATGACCAGAGATTACGAGCTCACGTTGAAAACTATCTGACTGCGTGCGTTATTACAGCAACGTCTAAAGTTGATATAGCGGCAATGTATAAAAGATCGCTTTACGATATACGTGGGTGTAATTGAAAAAAGCCGTCAAGTTCTTCGAACATTTTGTTCGTATTTTTTTTTGTGTTTCTTCTCCTTCTCGCTTTATACTGCCACCCTTATTTCTCTCTTTTCATTATCGGAAAAACTTGTTGGAAAATACGAATCGGCCACGGTCTTATGACCGTAGATGACTCTTTACGATGGGAATTATTGCCTCGTGTAATTACGGCTTTAGCCTATATATCATTGAAGGGAACGACCGGCTACTTCGTTCTCTTGTAAACCAAACTTACGGTAGCGAACAGCGTGATTAATGGTTAATTCTTGGGTGTGATTCTTGTACTTTTGTTAATACTTTATGACTTCGATAATTTTATTATTTATTAATGACGTTACGACTTTTGCATTTTGCACGGAATTAACGCGATTTCGGATAACGCATTTATGAAGATTTTACTGTTTGAGATAATTTGAAAGTATTTAAGTCACGTTTTCATTGGTCATGTTTTCTGGAAGTATCTTACATCTATTTTATCAATAATGTTTTATTTTATCCTTAAAAAAGGATTTGTACAATTATTGCAACCTCCGATGGGTCTCCACACACTATTACCACATATCACTCTGGTGATGATTTCGTTCCCATGACTTTTTCTGTAAACAAAAAATTTTGTTGATTTTCAAACGAAAATATGATATCGACGAATTCTTGGAGAAAATATTAATCACACGTATCTGATATATCGTATCAAATATCTTTTTGTACGTCATATGTCCGCAGGAAGTCATATAAATATATTTCCTCCTGAAGAAAAAGTTGTCCAATGGTCTATTGTAATATTTACTTATATGGTATACATATATGAAGATTGAGAGTCATCAGAAATTAGTATGGAACAAAATCATTCCAAAGTGTAAAACACGTTCGACCGACCGTGTGTAAATGAGATAACTAATTTTCGCTAATTAAACTATTTTAATTTGCCATACGATACTACCTGAAGGCCTCCGACATATAGCACTGAGCCTCGTGTCCGGGGACGTAGGCCGAAGACGGCCAGCCCTGAGGAGGCTACGCAAACCAATATCGACAAAGGTCGAACCGAATTCTGACGCATTGTGCATCTAGCCCAGCGCATGCGTTAAATTTCATCTTTTAAGTTACTACAAGATACTATAATGTACATATAGTAGACTAGAGTGTTGCACATCCATAATAATCGGCATGCCGTTGCATGGACATACAATACGCATACCAAAAACAAGTATCAATGCGGCCACATACAAAAAGCTCAATAGTTTAAAAAAAATTACACAATTTTTGTCGATCTATAGTTCAGTAAGGAAAAACGATTTATAGTAAATTTTTTTTAAATTATAAAAATGAAAATTGTTATGAACTTTACAATTTATAATAATTCGTATCAGTTTTAAAGTTTATATGCAATACAATACGTGTACTATTCGCATCGTGTATGAGATTTAACAAAATTTTGTCTGGTCGAATAGATTTTCGTTTCGTTTCTCAAACTTTTACCGCGAATCCGAAAACTGTCGACCCGTGTCGCTCTCCTCACAAGTTCTTCATCCCCTACTAGCTCTGCCGTCACCAGCTGCAATACCCTTAGGATCATGAAAAGTCATACCACTGGCTTCCGAAAAAATCTACTGCCAATGCGGAATACTAACGTGCTGAAACATATTAGTACTTGCATGTGGCTAAAATATCATGCATGTAGCACGAAAGTACATAATTAGCAATATATACATACGTATAATACATACCTTACGATATATAGACCCCAAGACGAACATATAAATAATATTTTTTAAAAAAAAAGGTTAAAACCAGACAAGTAGGAAAAATAAAATTTCTTCCTTTTTATACAAGGGTGAAATTTTTTCCCACGTAATTCATTAGAACCTTCTATAAAAAAAAACCGTCCCATCCAGCCCCCCCCCCCCCCCCCCATAAATATTTAGTCACATTTTAAATACTTTAGTGAAATTCACATAGTTGAGCCGTGCAATTAATTCTGAGAACTTGTCGCCGCACTATTGTCGACGACGCTAACATTTTCTTGTCGTGAAATTATCGCGAGTATCTCGGGCTGACTTGACAAGGACCAAAAATACCCATCCCGTTTACACAGAAACCATTCGAGTCGATTCGACTGAATATTTCGTATGATGACGGAATGTCTGTCAACGTCTCGACCCCACGTACATTTTCCCAAGAAAAACTTGTGGGTAGAAACGGTTAGACAGATTGGCTGCTGACACGTGTGCATGACTGTGGCTCATTCTAGTTCAACGTGTCATGCGCGATACAAGACCCCCAGCCCAGGCGTCGCGACGCTGGTGAAGCATGACTTCGCATTTGATGTCCTCGTGCCACCCTGTACTTGAGGACGCAATTACGTAGATTGACTCGCGCATTTGGCCACCCTGTAGATGATAGTCAAGTCTTGATAAGCATGCCAAGTAGTTCTGTATCTATATATGCTTGCCTTTTACAGTGTCTTGAATTACGAGCACGTTTAGAAGCTGCCACATCGAAAGCACTACATACATAACATATATAACATATACGAAGTGTATCAGCTAAGATGCACGTTTGCGATTTGCGGTGCACGAATTCGAAAATCTGATGTGACAACCATTTAATACTTTTATTGAGCATGGATTGCGCATATTATTATTGTTTGCTTAATTTCCATTCGCAAATAAAAAATTCTCTTTGTCATTCCAAATGACATTGAAAAAAATTAAGTGCAAAAGTCATAGAGCAAGAAAAAAGGATAGAAATGAAAAAACAATTTATATGGATGGCATGCATGATAAGGGAGATATTTGCGTTCAAAATTTGGTAGCTTTTTGACAGATTAAGCCCTCCCACCCCATCTGGCGGAATTTCCCGGAACTTTGAAATGGCAAAGATAATTTGTTTATTTGCGAACGGAAATTAAACGAAGTATATTTATGTGCGCAATTTATGTTCCGTCAAAGAATATTCAATAGTTGTCATATCAGATTCTCAAAATCGTTGACCGTTTAACCGTAAACCGCAAACTTACATTTTAGCTGATACACTTTGTATGTATATCTATAGTTATACCTAACACTGCCAATTCAATAGCATTAAAACGAGTTATTTAGATATGAAAAAAAAGAAATTACAGAAGACTGACTAAGTGTGTTAAAATGTTGCTCTTGTTTTATAGAGAAAAAAGAAGAAATATCAGTGAGCTTCTATTGCATTTACACAACTCTGCACGCATGCACGACACGTTTCTTTACTCTATTCTCCATATTTTCTATATGTCTTCCCATATCCATTTCATGTTTATCACTAATAAAACCTATAGTCATTTCTTTTTTTCTTAATTATATGTTCGTTTTCAAGTTGGACGTTTAAAATTTACATGATGTATCTACGGCAATTCAGACGCACTCGAGACATTCCTTGAATATGTCCATAACGAAAATATTGTGAAATTCGTTCTTTTCGAACATTGGTAAAAATCTCACGTGGACAATTCATTGAGATTTTCAAAATCTACAGCAATCTCTTTTCTCATTGGAGGGTTGAACGTTAATCGCAAAGCGCAATGAAACGTGCGTCGAATAGAGTTCTCGAGTGTCGATCGGCTGAGTAATTGCACGTGGAAACGCGGCTTTAGTGTCGAAGCAGAATCGTCGTTAACGACCACATAACGAACATGTACAGTGCATTCGGTATTACGTGCTTGGATTCACATTCTAATTAAAATAATTCTCATTAATCACGTGTACGTTATTTAAAAAATGTTTTAATATATAAATTTATTTGTATAACCTTTTTCAAGATTCGTTGTTATCGTACGCAAACATTTTTTCCCTTGAGTCTAAATTTAATCTATTCGTCATTCAGAGTTTTCATTGTGATTTTTCCGTTGCACTGAAAACGAATTGGCATGTCTGACGCTTAATTTTATTATACATAGAAATCGCTCTCGCTCGACGTCCAACAAAATGGAGCACTTAATTCTGAATGCATCGCGGATTCCAGAATCTTACGAATGTTCGCTATGTCGGTGCACGACGTCGAATACCATTTCAATTCCTGGAATGTCGTATAACGATTGCAACCTCCAGCTCAGTTCCAAAGGAATGTTCTTATGCATGCGCGGAAGGCTAGGACAAGAAACAAGAGCGTATCTTGATTGTCGTTGTAATCACGGAAGAAATATTCCATTCAAAATAGGACATTAGAATCATATATCAAATCAATATACCGAGAACTAATGTAAAATAGTATAAAATGTGAAATGTCAAATGTGTTGTATCGTCCAAATTTTTATTGACAAAATATACAAATTTGGTATTCGCAAAAGTGAAGCGCGGTTCGTTGTCAAGATAAAGAAAGTGAAATAAGAAAAAAAAAGGACAGAAATAATAATGCAAAAGCATACGTATTATTCTATGAATGCCTTTCCGCGCTTACAAAAATCAAAGCATTATTCTTGCCGTTTCATGCGTAATATAACATGAGCAAAAAAAGCGTTATATCCTAATTGGTAGACTTAAGAAATCCTTTGCAGCAAAAAAAGAACCTTCGCTCGTTAATTTAAATGTGATCGATATGTTTTATTTTTAATCGTCCCTCAACTGTCTAAGAACAGTCGCGCCTTGTATATTCACTTATACAGTTTGATTCAAAAGTAGGTATACACATCGAAACTCCTATTATCAACCGTTGGTATACCTATTTTTCAGTACATCCGGTATAAAATTAAATACACAAAAATGACGAAAACTATATTGCACGCGGTTAAGTAAATTAAATATCGACCGAGGCGCCATCTGTTCTTAGTTTTATCAATCCATTCGTTTAGTCAGTTCCTGCCCGCCCTATTAAGTGTCTAACTGTATGCTAGAATGGAGATTTGTGTTTTGTTCTCTTGGCAGTTGGATACACAATGCGCGATATTCGGTACAAATGGATCGCCGGCCTACAATCGGTCGGCATCTCGAACGAGGTGGAACTACCGCAATTTCGCGTGCTCGGGCACAGGCAACGACAGACAACCATACACCTTTCTACAGGTAGATATCCCATATTCATCCTCCTCTAGAACCGTCCTAGTGACCACTGATTTCACAACAGTTGAGAAGATCGATTTCCCGCACCGAATGCACAATAATCACGTTTCCATAATTCTGATAAGAACTTCATAATTATGGTACACGAGAACTGTCTCGGTATATCTTAAATCGAAAAAAAAATTCCCATCCGAAATTTGCTCCCATCGTTCAACCAGATTACCCAAATCAAAGACTCCTAAATTTACGATCCAACTTTTCTTGAGATTCCTTGTATCCGGTTTCTAATCCACGATGATCAAATACTCACACCTATAGCACGTTACTCGTCTCGTTTGGTTTGGCATTAAATTTGTTTATAACAAAAGTCACGTGAATTGAGGGTATATGAGGTAAAAGGTAAGCGGAGGCCCCGTCGGAGACTGCGGAAGACTGCGGCTTCCGCAAGGTACGTACCAACCGTGGGGGGGGGTCTCTATATTTTCAGTCGGATACACCATGAGGGACATCCGGTACAAATGGAACGAAGGACCGAACAGTGTTGGCGTCAGCCCCGAAGTGTCTCTTCCTCAATTCAAGGTCCTTGGTCATCGACAACGCGACATGGAGATTAGTTTAACCACCGGTAACGTATCCCCTTACGCTTAGAAGAAGAATGCTGGACCGATCTAACTGGAGACGTCGAACTCACACTTCGTGGGTATCTAGAAAGATCTGCCCAGTTCCTGGCAAATAGCCACGCTGCAGGATGACCTCAGAATTCTCTTGACGAGTTTCTGAGCTCTCCCTCCCTCCCTCCCTCTCTCTCTCTCTCTCTCTCTCTTTCATTCACTTATTCACTTATTCTCTCCGTTATACACTGTAACACTTATCGGTAGGATAACATAAAATTACAAATATTTATTAAATCATCGATAAAAGGTACAACAGTCTTTATAATGTGTAAATGATAGTCATCGAGAGTAACGTGGGTATTGTAGAGAAGGATTGTCAGAGGTGCGTCCTATATCTGTTGTTGTCTATTCCTATATCACTCTGACCTATCTTCGTGGAGGATACGTCTATGATAGCAAGGTAGTCCTAGTGGCGTTACGCCTATTAGCTATGGAACTATGAGTAAATTGGCTAATCACAGCAAGGATAATAGGTACAAAGCAAAATGGCGGCAACTGAAGTTTATGAGGAAGATGGCAGTCCTCTCCTCAGAACTTCGACAATATTTCTCTACGTACAGTACGGGGCAGGGTATCACGTGCTAGTAGGCCAGAGCTTCAATAAAATTCTCGAGAGTATCTGAACAGTGGAATAAAGTACGCTAATTAATGATCAGTAAAAATTTATATGATTTACATGCTCTATCCCAGAGTGCATAAATCTAGCGAAAATACTATTCAATCATTTCAATCTTGTGCGTCATCCTTTCGGATTTCAATCACGCTTACACGTTCTGAAATCACTTTTTAGGATATCCAAAGACTCTATTTAATTAAAAGAGACGATAGATGGATTAGCGAGAGAAATTTTCCATCTGTCGGCTGTTGTTGGTACTAAAGGTTTGTCCTTATAGCAACTGTCTCTAACCGGTGCACTCTAAGTACACGAGCACTGAGAGGTTAGCTAAACTCTACCGTTTCAGTACCTCGACCGGTATCTGCTCCTGCTCGTATATACGAGAACTTCCGAAAGTTAGACTACGAAGACAGTCTCCGATGAAATCCATGGATAAACTGGATAAACCCCCTGAGACTTCCGGTATGGGCGTCATCGTCGACGTCGACGTCGTTTTCTTCGTATCTGTTATTCTTGAAGTTAGACGTAGCGCATGTTCCCTGACTATTTTCTCTCTTCTCCTCCTAATCTAGTTCTCTTCGGTGAATTGTCAGGGACCTCGGGACATGGGTCGATCCTAACGAATTCATTGATCCCTTCGGTGACGATCAAATTCTTCTATGCTTCTCTTGAGCTATTTTTATTAGTCTCTCGAATGATCTCACGTACCTGATAAGCATCGTTAACGTTCAACAAAATATACGACAGCCCTCTGACGTACCTGTGCCTCTTACGTATTTCTTTCTCATAATCTTCAAGATAATAGCCTCCTCTTTGGAATTCTCATTCCACGCTTTGGTGACTCAAGTGCAGCCATAAGGGCGAACGACGTTTGAGCGAAAAGGTTTTCCGCCACCTTGTCGATTACGCTGTCGAGGATGTTGACTACTCGAGAATTCTCTCAAGACATTGGTTATATAATACGTGGCTACCTCAGGTTTTACTGAAAGTATAAAAGCTCAAGCTCTCTGTGGACGCAGTATTTATCCGTTAAAGGACGATCGCATTCTGCTCTTTCGTATATACATATATGTGTATAATAATGTGAACTTTCATACTCGTAAAAGTCATAGAACATTATCACTTAAAAATTTGACATTTATTCGATTGGATATTTTTCAACGATCATAGACAGAGGAAAGATTCCTCAGCAGATCCTTATATTATAACAAGTATATAGTAATACTTGATGATCTCGTTGCTTTTACATATAAAATTACATCCAGCATTGATCTCGTACCTTGTTACGTTAATTTCAAATTCTCCACCACCTTTCGCATAGACCGTGAACCCTGTCCGTTTTTGTCCTTGACTTTTTGTGTCGTCTGTACACGTTAATAAGCTCGTCGACGTCTCTTGAGACACAATTAGAGATACAATCATTCGCGAAGCAATGTATATTTTCCGCGACGTCCTCGATATGCATTCGCGTGCCGACGCTAAAATATGGAACGGCGTTACGACGTTTCCGTGGGGCAATGGATTTTTCCCTACGTCCCACGTGGAAAATACGACTATTCAAAGTGTGCTGTACTATATTCGACGGAAACTGAATTTCCTCTCGTATATATTACGACTGTCGACTTTCAGGCGTACCTCGTCGATCCTTAGCACGTTATTCAGGTCGTCATGCAATTCTGACGTTTCGAAAGGTTCGAAATATCGACAAGATTTACTAACGCATTATTCACTGCTATCCGTATATCAGACATGCAGCCATTATGTTTTTTTTTCTTCGGCATTAATCACTTGATGGAAAAATCCGCGAATCATCCCTTTTCATTAAAAAAAAAATTCCTCTTCCAATACAGCCAGTCGTATATACCGATTCGGATATAATGTAAAAAAGAAATGATTTCAATGCTTTCCAAATAATAGATTAATTAAATAATAGCTCGGAAGCTCGGAAGGTAACCCCTGTCGACCCACCAGTTCCAAACAAGATCTTCCATCTCGTCATTGATATTTAGTGCGAAAAAAAAAGTAAGAGAGAGAAAGAGAAAGGGTAGATGGCGCCACTAGGCAATACGAGCGTGAAAGTACATTTCGCACTGAACACGAATCCTCGCAGACACCCTGCTGATGTATAAACGCAATGGAGTCGAGGTGAATCCAAAAACTCTCTATAAGTATATATGTGCTCGGGTATGGGGGTAAAGGCCGTACAGGTTCAGGATATAGAGGAGCAAAGCAGAGGGCCCGGCTTCTACTTAGTTTGATGAAGGTTTTAATTACGGCTCGGATTACACTGACTGACCCACAGACCTGAGCTTCTGTCGGGCTGAATTACCTACCTTCTCTTCAACTCCGGCTCATTGCCACTCGGCTATACGGAACAGACTGGTTCTGTATGTATATACACACACATACATATATACCCTAAGTAGCTCTTGATCACTAAACGGGGCAAGGAGAAACTCTAATGACTCACCAATAATCTCTCGATAGGCTCTTACGAAGAAAATCATTCAAATCTAAGCGCATCGTATCTAGCTTCTCGTCTAATGAGATTTAGGCACTTCAATGAATAGGGTGTAAATGTGAACTAGATCAAAGAAAGATAACGAGTCCTCGAGAGGCTAACAGTAAATATATTACTGGAGCAAAGCTTACAGCACCTTATTATTATTACTGTCAGGGTAAAAAGAGAGGTATTAAATAAATAAAAGGTCCCTACAGGCAGAACCACTCCCCATTAACATAAAAAGGGTAGATATGAAATGATTACCCGCTATACACCTGCTTTTAGTAGGTATGTACAACGGTGGTTTGAGATTTCGGGCACTATCTGTGACTATAGTCTGGACATACGTATCTATTCTCTTTTATTCTCCCACTCTCGCAGTAATACAGCCCCACTGTCGCCTCCCTCTCATTGGCCAACCACAATCAATGCCAGAGTAATTCAAACAGACCAGTCAGCCGACCGGTTGCCGCAATCGAGCGTACATCCTGCATATGCTTCAAACTTTAACTGGTTCTGTAAATATTCTAGTGTTTCTTTACTCTTCCACTCTCGCAGCTAACCACCCTTATCATATACCTATAACTATTCCTAGAATCGTTGGCATATATATGTATACACGCTAGATAGTACCCAACGTTTTACCGGTATGATCTCCAGTGGCTTATTGAAATAAAAATTTTCTAGGCAATTGCCGCGGGTATCGACAACGCTAAAAGTTTTACACCTTGCCAGTAGAATTTTTTTTTGTAATTTTAAAAATTCTTCAGATATTTTTTTACATTCCTGAAATTTTTTAACCCGGCCAACCGTATACATATATTGTGTTGGTCATTCCATTGCCATTCAGTGAGCTTAACTTGCCTCGGGCTTGATTTTTAATGAATCCACCTTTCAAAGGAATTTCCACCACCCGCTTGACGACGAAGCTCACCTTTCCCAAACCCCTTTGCATTGTCACCTGTTTACATTGGCTGCTGCCATTGGCGATTGTTCACAATGGGTTGAGCCTCGGCTATTCTTCGGACTACGTATATACGTGTATATATATAGGCATACGTATACAGAGCAATGTACAAAGGTATATATTGAGGAAAAGGAGAAAGGGTATGACACGGAATACACGTTACTTCACTAGACACCCATCTATATGTCTAGTCTACATGCCACCTGTTTTCCTGCCCGGTTATTCCTTGGGTATATATATATATATTCGCAATTCTAATCTGAGTAGTCTGAACTAGTGATGCGACTGCTTATGGGATTGTTCGAAAGTGCTACTAGTGACAATGATCACTGGCATTGATACTGGGTTGAGACTTCGTAGTATGTCGGGTATGCACCAATGAGTCCTGTGTGATCTTCGTGTGTAGTCGGGTAACGTCGGAAACTATCGGACACGTTCGTTCCTTGGGTAAAGCTCATGGAGAACTTTGACCAATCTGAACGAGAAGTCGTAGAGGTGGCAGAATGCAGCTACCATTTCCGGAAATTGGTATTGCATAGGAAATACGGGCTCCGTGAGTCATCTTTGCTGGAGGGTAGCGTAGCCTTGAGAGAACCACAGAAAGAGAATTCAAAATTGAGGAAACATTGTAGCAAATAAACGTAACCATCTCACTCGGTACGGTGGTGCAATTTGAAAGCGACTCACGTTATCTGGTTTTCTAATGCATTTCAAATAGATGGCAAACTGGGGTACGAACGAGTGGAGGTAGAAAAAGGAAATGAGAGAGCAGAAAGAAGGATTCTACAGTCATCCATGAAAATGAGGTGGCTGTATACAATCTGTATATACATATAGTTAGCAAGCAGGGATGGTCAGGGGTGGAAAAGGGTTGAGGGATGGATATGGTAGTGGTTCGCTGATATATGCTAGTGGTTAATTGGATGATAGCAGTGATTAGTTTAATCGGATTTCCTTGGAATCTACGTCGCGCTCTTTTGGATGCAAGCTGTCTCAAAGATTCAACGGCAATGTATGCTAACGAATGGATGGATTCTGTAATTCTATTTGCGAGTCGAATATATTTTATTGTTTGAGAGAATTCCTCGAGTGCTGGTACTGGATGAATTCAGAGTTCAAGAGGTCACTGAGAACCACTGGAATGAACGATAAAGGACGAGTGATTCGTCCCCTGGACATTCCTGCAAGTGGAATCAACTGGTGAAATCTCTTTGACGGGAACGAATTAAAACGTTTTTATCCGCAGTCAGCGTAACTGCCTTTCGCGAGAATTCAGGATTCATATTTTTTAATCCTTACACTATATAGGTATGTGCATTCGGGACCTTACTCAACCGATAAGCCGTATTTTAGCTCCTCTCGTATACCTGATTCTCGTACCGATCTTCAAGTCTCTACGGTACCTACCCAGTTTTCAAAGGATAAGTCAAGCTAGGAGATTACGGCTTTTTATAAATCCTAAGGAAATATTGCAGTCATCGGCAATTTTTCGTTCTTTATGCTAAAATCTGGGGTATTCGCGGATATATTATCGATAAAAAAGACCGAGTTGGGGATATTATACTGGTGTAGTTGACCCTTTGAAGCAAACATTTTTCCTTATCTACGAGTTACTTGAAATATGATAATTCGGAGTTCTTGAAGTCGTTGATTACAAATCTAGAAAAAAGCTCAAAAATTGAGAAAAATCTCGTGTAACAAATTTAAAATCAGGTTATTTGCATCTTTGGATCGTCATGTAGGATCCATTTTATAATTGATATCTTTTACTTCAAGTTCGAAATCAGGGATATCAAAACTAAGTCTTAAGTAAAAATTTATCCGTGGTAGTTGAAAACAAATTTTTCTCCCACAAAAATACCCACTCATTTCGATAGCTTATTTATTTATAAATTCTTTTTCAATTAACGTTAAATGCTGGTTTATATTTTCCTACATTTATTTATAATTTAGGAATCTTGTGACAGCAAATAGTGTGGATATGGTTGTCAAAAAATCATTTATAATAAATTAAAAACTAAGGAGAATAAATGTACGGCAAAGGGTTGAAGTTCGTGGTAATTCTATACTGATAGCGATTCCAAAGATAACACGTGACTAATATAATCCTGCACAAGTCACTGCAGTATAATTATTGCACTGAAAAATCGTAGTTTCTCATACGACTGTACCGATTGTTATTTATATCTGCTTTAAAAAGGAAAAAGTAGAAAACCTCTCATTGTCAGTATAAGAATATCTTTCAGTCCTTTTCACGGATCAGCGATTCCCTGATTTACCGTTCCATTTCTATTTTCACGTACGTTCTCACCCCTATGTGCTATTTCTATTTCTAACAATTCTTAAGAGTCGATCTGAATTCCTTTTTTTATCGTGGTATTTGCAGAGGAAAATGGATCCTGACTACCCAAGCGTAAGAAAGTCTATCCGTACGTCATTAGTGTCTAGCCGCATCCTCACCAAGAGGAACTTTGACTTCCTTGCCAAAGAAAAATGAGAACGGGCTAGACGTAACCGTCAGACGTCACCGAGTCTACGTCATGCTCACGAAAAAAAGTCACGATGAAAAAAAAGAAACGGATACCTTTTACGTATCAAGCAAACCGTAACTAACGAACATTCTTCGTTTCGTCGCTCCCTTGCGATGATGAATTTACCATTTGTAGATTTAACCCCATGATGATTTGTCTGACACCGTACATGAGAGCACATCATAAACATTCCCCAAGTCAGCCATCTCCGGCTGCTACAATAATAACGACATTGAAGTTGACATATAAAAAATGTAGCATCTTATATATGCATCCAGCGATAGGTATATGATTTTCTATGAAATTCAGGTCAAGGCAGTGTAATTTGATGACGTAAAATTTAAGGATACTGAGGATGAATTGAACCCGCATTACCTGAGGTAGTACACAGTAGATATAGATTCTATAGCGAAGGAATAGTCTGCAGCATCTTTTATTATCGGTGCATCTACGTATACGGAATGCAAGCGACAGGATGCACCAACTACGTAAACAAGTGGGAGGAATGTTAATCTCGCGTTAAATGAAATGTTTCGGCTCGAGCCAACGAGTCCGTCTCGTTCGAATCACAGCAGATGGAGCCACCTTATTTGATTGAGCCAATGGATGCATCGAATCACTGAATTCAAAGATTTTTCTTCGTCTTTTATCTGTCTTCTGTACTCGCTCATTCTTTCCTCTTATTTACCTTACACCGCCTTCAATAACCCGGAGCAATTTCAAGCCGCCACTTGCAAATAACTCGACGTGCATTTGGCAAAACTTCAATTTCAACGGTACATAAAACTAAAGCATCTACTTTCTGAATTGGCCAGACAGTTCATCCACGTAGTACGATGATCCTCTCGACACGCAATATGTATTCGAAATAAGTACAAAATCGTTTCTCTCTTTGTCAAACTTATGGCAAAAAAAAGATCTGATCGTATTTCCATGCTCGAGCGAAGTGAAAAAAGTTGCTGCGGTATCAATAAAAGAAATCAAGAAGTTCCCATGACCTTCCTACGACCAACAAAAAGCCATCGTTACCAATCGCGGCAGTACAAATCTGCTTACAGATTCAGCAAGCTCAATAAAAATCAGTCCCGGAAGCAACAACCGACGCGCAACTTCCAGCTGCGTTCCACGAGCATCGTCGTACCTTCCAGTCCAAAAAATAGTCCCTTACCACGGAAGAAGTCGGAGGCTGATGAGGACCCTGAGGATTCACCCCCCCGTCAGCGGTCTCGTCCATGTTAACCAAATGTGCCGCGAGCGACCCTCAAAGTTAACCGTCGGCACTCACGAGGATTCTCGTTCTTTTCACAGGAAATTATTCTCGGCTAGCTTGCGAGATCCAGTTCGTACGATCGATGGGCTACTATCTGATCCAGATCTACATCCCCTCAGGATTAATCGTGATTATCTCATGGGTGAGCTTTTGGCTAAACCGAAACGCAACCCCCGCTCGGGTCGCCCTCGGAGTAACCACTGTGCTTACCATGACAACCCTCATGTCCTCGACCAATGCTGCCCTTCCCAAAATCTCCTACGTCAAGTCCATCGACGTCTACCTGGGCACATGTTTCGTCATGGTCTTCGCCTCTCTCCTTGGTAAGTAGCAAATCAACAATCAGCAATCCCCGATAGTGCACGTCGCTCGATCAGGACACGAGATACGACGAATGAATTTCTGAGAGGTGTCGCGGTTAGAGCGAGACTAGGTACTCGCGCATCCGGTACTCGTGCTTTGCTGTATGCCGATCGCATTATCACTTATTACTTTTAGTACACACTTTGCATTACACAGTAGAGTCACTTTATTACAGTCGATCGAGCAAAGTTCGCAGTCCGTGTTCACGATTATCTTAATTCGCTTTTATCACGATGCGTCCATATCGTCGATCTTGCGGGCGACGATCGTCCTACTTAACGAACGTAGAGGTACGGCGTTCGTTCTTACGTGTGTACCTATGAGTACGCGTCTACCTGACCTTACCTAACCCATCCGTCTGAGCTACATGAATTTTTACACGAGATTTGAATTCCTGGGTATACAGATATACACGTGTACGGAATCAGTACTTCTTTTAAAGGAAAATTTTTTAAGTTTTTGTATTTAATACCAATGTGCATTATTAAAATGTAATATAGAATAAGAAGTACCTTTAAGGATTCTATGTCAATGGTGAATATAATGTAATGGTTCTTTTATTGGGTATGGGTAGAATGTTTAAACGAATCCACAGTGGACAATGATACTGTGAGAATGATTCTGAGTCGAACGAGAGGATTTGGAGTCTTTAGTTGATAAGAGGGTAAAAGCTACGATGAAGAATCGTGTAAAAGTGAAAAATGGTGTATACGTCGTTTCATATGGATAATGATAAAAGCGTGAGAGCAATTCTGTAAAAGAATCTTTAGGTCGATACACGTAAGTTGAGAAGGAGTACCATGACGTAGGTCCATACTTCGAGTACTTTGTTCAAGGGTAGCTAGAAATAACTTGTGCATTCTTCTAGGGTTGATAACAAGAGATTCAGTACAGAATCTAGAACGCAGATAAAGTACCGTGACGACTTATATATAGATATAGTGGAGATGTTTAATAAAAAATGTATTAAATATATCATAGTTTGTCTATTGATAATGATCGTTAAGAAAACTAGAAAAAAAAGGGAAATCACCCTAAAAACAAATCGTCGATCAACTTTTGAATTAATTGAAATTCATGTATTCCGACAATCATAATTACAGGCTATTCCAACCGCTGCAAGGTATTTCAGGTCGTTTAAGTCTATCGGTCAGTAAAATCAAACTGTAAAGTATACCTTTCTTTTTTCATTGGGCTCAGTCAAAACCTTAAAGGTGGCACTAAAAAAGATGGCGCGATCGATAAACAGAAATGAGATGAGTGCTAGAGCGGAGAGCACAGCCGGACTGGGTTCGCTCGAGTATTGCGTCGTGTCGCGAATACAGACGTCCGGCACTTCGAGGTAACCAATCACGTAGGGACGTAAAAGTTAAGCCATTAAATAAAAGTTATAAAATAACGGTTACGAACGAACGGAATGAGAAACGGATCGTAGAAGATAGCTCCTCAGGGCTGTTAATCCAAACCTGCTGGTTATATGCGACACCAACTGGTCAATTCACCCTGAAGTGTCTTAGATTATTGGTAACTTTTATTTTCTCTGCAATTGAAGCAGCCTGCATATCGCTATATATAATGGTTCTGTATATATATATATATATATATATATTTATATATATTGTATCCCTGCTCCATTTATTAATGGAATTTAGATTTAACAGAAAGTGACACAGTATTAACCACAAACGTGTCAACGATGTTAATTATTTTCACGCGCATCAATATGATTGTCAATCAATAATGGAAGATAAAGCCGTTTGATTTTCATGTTGTATTTTGTCATTGATAAATATTTTTCAATGATATTTTTTTATTTATACAACGGCACCTGGGTATCGATATTAAAAAAAAAAATCAAATTATCGTGTACCACGCGTACTGTTAAATCATTTAAATAAATAAATTTCCACTGCATACATTGTCCATACTCGCGCGTGCAAATATCTGAAATATTCCCATTTCTGGAAATGTTTTATATCAATTCGAGATTTACATCGAAATTGTGACAGCTGAAAGGATTTCGAGAATTTCAAAATTCACGTACCTATCGCGAAAAAAGGATTTCAATCGTGATATCGTCCAACTGTTTTCGTAATAAACATATCGTTCACGATATACAAAACTATATAGAAGCATTTCCCATTTCAAATTCACGATGAAACTTTCATTCGTCATTGGTTCTTACGGGGAGTTATAAATCCATAGTAAACCATAGAAGCAGATCACCGTCTATTTATTATTTAACTATCCGTAACCCATCGGAATAGTTTTATCGTTCTTCCATTTTCGGTTTTATAGCGGAAAGCGATAATGGATCTCGTGCCGATTCCCGTAAAACGACCCTGAGACCAAATTAAGAGTCAGAAACGATCACGTGTCCAGATAGAAAGAGCCGACAGAAATAAGAATCACAAAAGACAGAAATACGTTCATCCAATCCTTAAGGCATTTTACGATCGAGCTAGTTTCGAGAAAATCACCATGGTACGACCATGGTGCGACTGTATATATATATATATATACACGTATATATATATGAATTTTCTACTGAACAATTGAAAAGGTGAGAAACAGGAAATAGACTGTTAACAGCATTAATGCGTCCATTGTAAAATCGATACCTAACCCTAGCCTAACCTAGCTACGAGAGGTGCTGCAATGTTTTACAGGATACTTGTAAGTAATGTACAGCCCTATAGCAAGAAATATAAAGCAATATAGGCTCAAGTTTCGAAAACGAAGAGCGGTTGGAATATCCTTTCAGAATGAGAGAATTTTATCAAGCATTTGTACATATGTATACGTTTCACGTCATAAGCATTAAGGCTGTAAAGGGTTAATGAATACTTATGGGACGAATACGTAATAAAATAAGAACGAGAGACTGAGCATCGTAAAAATATCGCAAGTACCCTCATCCGCATAGCCAAGCCGAGCTTTTGATATCTGGCACGGCGAGAAAGAGCGTGCGAGATAATTGCGATATTTTGCACGACTAGCGTGCCGTCCCACGAGATGGCGGATGAAAGGCAGTCAGAAATTTCTAGAATCACGCAATCCAATATTGAAATGAGTGACAATATTTTTTTCACGAATGGCAAATTTTTTTTACTAAGTCCATTCGGTTACACGATGTTATTAAGACGTAGGACCTTTTTCGCTGGCGCAATAAAACTTCGCGATACTTACGAGCTTATTCATTCATAAGGCAAGATCTTTTCATAAAATTCTTTTTTTGCTTTTCGTCTAGACGTAAAATAAGTAACGGCTGCTTAGTCTTTCATTTAAATTTTAGCTGTGGTGATTACAGTATCGGTCCTTACGTTTGTATTGAATTGCGTGGCTTCTTTATAATTTTACGATAAAAATATTTATAATCGTGAGAGACGCGTAGGTCCGATAAAAAATTCATCCAACGGCTTATCGTTGAACTTGAAGATTAGTAAACGAGGCAGACGGACTTTCACGTTGAAATTTAAAGTTTGAAAATGAGTTTCGAAAGCGCGGCTAAGTTGGTAGATCATTACAAGGCTGCTATGATTAGTGAAATGTCACGAGTTAGTAATTGGCGTAATTATAGTAACTGCGACACAACTGTCTCCAGCGACTATGGAACGACAGCGCCGCCACACGGGACGCGCACGAATTACGGAATGAAAGGAAGAACAAATTAGGTGCAGATCGGAGGGGAGGTGGATGCAATTAGAGATCCTCCAACGTGGACCTTGAGGGTTTTGGTTAAATCTGTTAAAAACTGTATATAATCTATAGGCAGTGCATGTATATTTATACGAAGTCTAAAAATTAACGGGACGTAGCTCAATGCTAGAAGCAATAAAATAGTAAAGATAAAGATGTAGCACAACGCCAATATACAGGCAACGTAGGTCGTGCGAACTAGGCGGATACGGACTATAAAAGATTAGAAGTAGATCATGGCAGATCATACAGACGATTAAGATCAGTCGGACGACTGGAACGGATTTCTTTGTGGTCGCAGCTCACCCGGAAAACAAAGCGAACCTCGGGATGTTCTTACTCGATCAAACCGCGAAGATAACACGGGACTCGTGGTATCCCGTTGAGAGAATGGTCACAAGGATAGAATATATAGGTATAGAATTTAAAGGTAGAAATAAAAGGGAAGAGAGCGAGATAAAGCTAGTGAAATGAAAAGGAGAGCTTACACGTGACTGAAGTAATACTCAACTTGGGGCTATAGAACGGTGGAAATGCAATTTTAGTTTGTTGCCCAAGTCCGACACGCGGCAGTCGCAGTTTCCGCACTTTCAACCACTCGTCGTCCCGACCCCCTCCATCATGCCTCTCGTACACACTCGCGAAACTTACCGTTTCCTACCTTTGAAGTTTTAGAGACTAAAGAGTACATCACGAATCCCTAAACGACACCTTTTGACGTGTATTCAATTTTCGTTCATTCAAACTGCCACTATATCTTTATCCGAATATTTATTAATTTTCACTTTGAATATATACAGACTTCCTGTACTACCAAACTTTACAGTGTTTTGCAAGCACTTTGTCACCGTAGATATGGCGATCTTACTTTTCTGCATCGTAACATATCGAAAGAGAATCTCATTTGCTTTTCTAATTTAATCATTCGTTTCTAACGACGTTTATTTGTGCAGCATCCGCGTACATCGAGCATGTTGTCCGATAGCAGGTTACGCTATAACAAATACGGGCCAACGTATGTAAACAACCCGTTTATATTTTCACTAGACGTCGACACCCTCCCGCTCGCAAACTTCGGCGCCCACTCTTTGCAAATCAATTTCGCGAGTCGCCGACGGAAGTTCGTTCGCAAAATTTCGCATGGTCTATATGTATTACATAGTGTCGTCTCGGGAATCTCATTTTGTCAAGAATCTTCATTGACGCGCACGTTAGCGTCATTCTGTGAGCGTCTTCGGTCTCTGTGACCGTGGAAGAAAAGAAATACGTCACGAGGCTCCGAGGTGGATGGGGGGAGGGGAAAGGAGGACAGGGAACAAAGGGAACGACCACGAGGAGAAAACGAGAAAACAAGGACGGAAAATACGATTTTCGCAAGAGTCCAGCAAAAAATCTCTCGACGACCCAGGAGGTCTGTCTCGGTCGATGCGAAAGACGTCAGAGTCGCACGCCATCTTCTTACGTATCACACGACAATTTCGCGCCCCAACGCTCTCCATAAATAACCACCTACCTTCAACTACATTCCAAACCATCACCCTCTCAACCCTTATCCCCTAGATCCTCGACCAATCGCCCTCACTTTCATTATTATTTCACGACGTTCACTACTATTTACCCAGAATTACTGGTCCAGATTGCCACCAGGTTCTCGTGTCTCTACGTAGCAGCGGGAGTCCATGAAACTCGAAGGAGTTCAGTGATAGTGGCAATTAAAGCTTCGCCGCAAGATTTGGTCATGGACCAAACTCGAACGGCGCTATGGGGAAACTTCGTCCTGCAATCTCTACGTAACAGGGTTATCATAAGACAAAAGCCAATCTATTGCTGCAGACGGAATAGTAAACAGTGTATATATGTATGTACATATATAGTTCGAAATAGTAAGGGAATTAGTGTTAGAGAGACTATAAAATATATATATTAGAACATCGCTATCGTAGCTCAGAAAGCCACCGACTCGAACGCTTCGGCTCGACTTTGACTAGTTAGTCAGTTGGCGAATAATTTGCCAAATCCCACTGGGGTCTCTCTCTATTTGCAACTAGCAAGCATGTTGGCCCCTTGAAGAGATGTTCATAATGAATTTAACATGTAGCGGGTACGAGGCCATTACGCAGGGTACGATAATGCACTATGGGTAATTTCGATTCTAAACTATTGGGCTTCATATTTTATATAAATATATATGTATATATATAGAGGCTTCCAGGATTCGTATCTGTCCTTAAGATTGTCCGACGAAATCGAAGTGGCGACCTCGCCGAAGGCTTCGCGGTTTATTTGCCTCACGCTTCGACAATCTCATTGAAACTTTCGGAAGTTTCGCCTGAAAGAATATCGAGCGAAGAGAACCGAGCGTCGGGAAGTAAAACTAATGGCGAGCGATAGTGCGATTTCGACGTTCGCTTCTGTGTAATTTAGTTGAGGAAGAGGAAGTCGACTCTGAGAGTGTTTCCGTTTTGCAGGGAAATGTTACTAACGTTTAGAAAGCGCTTCACGTGTAAACTGGTCCTAGTGGCTGTTTAATTTTAATATTAATTGTTAGAAGTATTTTACCTAATTTTCTTTTTAGTACAATTATATTTATATATAATATAAATTAGTGTATGGGCATCAATGACACGTTGAGTCTTATATTAATAATGAAAATCTTCGCTAATCTTCATCGTCATTTAACTGAACGACGATATAAATAATTTAATGAAAAAGTGAACCAGTCCGAGTGTCTTCATTATTCTCAGTATATTACACGCGTGAGATAAATATAAACAAACAGATATTCTAAAATAACATATCAACGTCAAACAATCGTATTTTATTAATCTCCCACTGTTATCAGTCTAATCAAGTATAGATTCCATTATAAGTACACGGGAACATTAAGTACACAAGTATTATGATATTCCAATGTATTTAAAATCAATCTGTATACAGTTGTGATATCAATGTGATACTGCTTGTTGATGACAGATCGATTGTATTTCGAGAAATAGAAATTCCATCTGTCGCTATACACAATATTATCGTACGTTCGAAAAGTTCACGTATCGATACACAAAGTACGTCTATGGACAGCCGAAAATTGACAATTCCCGTTCTCGAGATGAGAAGCCCCGTAAGGACCAAGTAAATGGAGTAAAGCGATCAGCCGAAGCCAGCGACGACGTCGTAATACGAAAAAGCAGTAAAAAAGAAAGCATTATAAGCATTACGAGTGAAAAAGGTCAACGGTACGTTAAGCGACGGCACGTTAAGCGAATGCGTAATAGAGTGGACTAAGGAAGTGTAACACGAGAGGTAATACCAAAGTGTCCTATATACATATAATATGTGTTTCTTTTTTAAATATATACAATACAAAAGTTTCTCTACACCAAACATACATACCCATAAGAATAAAAACCATAATCATTATAATCATCATAAATTGAATCATCAATGCTTTAAAGAATCTCTATAGTATATCCACCAGTTCAGTGTAGGCGATTGGCAGCATGCGAAAGAAGTCCCTAGTTACTTTGAATTGTATTAC